>JAPQNM010001505.1:7500-35000 GCA_029783475.1 Metacarcinus magister | reverse complement strand
GTGTTTTGCTCTTATTTTTGTTTACAGGTAGCATAATCATTCCTTTGTTCATCCAATACTTCTTTTAGTTCAGTGTGGTCACCAATCTTCAATGTAGCAGTTCCATTTGGCTACTATTATTGATCTATATATATTTTTTTTACACTGGTTATTCGTGGTAAACCTTAAGTGGACGATTTTCTCCTTACCTTATGATTTCCTATGACTTGGTGTGGCTGTGCGCTACATCCGATTACAACTTTCACGAGTCACATGTTGAATTGACGACCACAAGTTTCGCCTCTCAATACAGTTTGCATTCAATTCAAGTGGTTCTTTCCGTTACCGTGACTACCTCTCTCTAGTTGTATGGTAGAGACTTCTGGTGATGGAGCAGCCACGATGTGTGTGTGTGTGTGTCGCCTTACCTGGTTGTCCAATCTGCGAGACCTGAAACCTTCTTGTACACGATGCTACTTTCTTCGTTTCATCATAGTTTTCAATTTGGTTTCCTCAACTTTGTACTTTCTTTGTATATACTATTTTTTTTTCCACGCACCTGGTTTTATTTTATGTTTTCCTTCTTCAATTTATACTTCTGATACTTATTCATTAACTAAACATCAATATATATTTTTTATTTCTATTCTTTTCTTCATTCGCTTATACCATTACGTTGATTTTCACTCGGGCAGCTTCTTCATCCTCCTTCATCTTCTCTCGGTCCCTTCTTCATTAATCTTCTCACTGCTTTATCCCGCTGTTCCTGTTGTGTATTTACCTGTTCTCATCCTCACTTCTATTCCCTCCCTCTATCTGCCTGGCTGCTTCGGCTTCTTCACTCCAACCCTCTCTTGATCCTCACTTTGCAGACCCTTTGTAAATCCTTCTCCTGCCTATTATTCCTTCTTCACTTGCGTCTTTGCATATGTTTTACCTCTTAGAAGCGGCTTTTCCTCCTACCACCTCTTAACCTTTTATATTTTTCAGTCCCCAATGTTTTTTTTTTATAATCTCTATTTCTCTTTCTCTTTCACTCCTCTTTCTCACTTCTTAGCTTGCACAGGGCGAGGTTGAAGGTCTTGATTCATAGCTGCGCCGTGAAGGAAGGTGTTTCATGCTGGAATAATCAGCGCTAAATGATACAAGTCTTGGTGCTGTGAAGACGGAAGAAAGGAGAGCGGGAGGGAGGGGGGGAAGGAGGAAGAGAGAACAGGCAAGATGGAGTGGGTGGGAAAGGAAGAAAGGAAGAGACAGCATGAAGGATGGAGTATATGAAAGGGAGGAGAGTGGAATGGAAGTAAGGAGAGAGAGGAAGGGAAATGAGGAATGACATATATGAGGGATATAGTGAAGGGTTGTTGTATGCATGGGTCCTCATCTTCTAATGCCTCTTTTTTTCAGTTTTGTAAGCATGTTATTCTATAGGTTATAATGGGTTACTTCCCTTCCTTTCCTTCCCTTCCCTTCCCTTCCCTTTCCTTCACTAAGTATGACTGGCATTCACTGAGTTTTCTATTCACGTATTCCTGTCAGCAGTCACCCGTCTAGGCTCGGGTGAACAGGTAAATGACGGTTGCAGGCGTACAAACTTTTATTAAATGTGGAGATGTAGTAGGCGCTCTTCCTCTGCACATTAGGGTTAATACTCTGTTAAAATACTAAGTCCCGCGTCCATTAGCGAGGTGTTGCGTTACGTTGGGAGTGGGAGTGGTCATGTTGTAAGTTAGATTTCGAGTGAGGTTGAAGATGAAAAAAATACCAGTGGGAATTGTAGCTTTTCCGGAAAGCTTATATATATATATATATATATATATATATATATATATATATATATATATATATATATATATATATATATATATAAATAGATAGATACATGGATGTACTACTTATGTACATATATTTTTTTAAGTAAGCCTGGTTTGCTACAGTGTTTTAAATTCTTAGCAGTATACTAGATTAGATTAAGTTAGGTCAGGTCAGGTCAGGTCAGGTCAGGTCAGGTCAGGTCGGGTCGGGTCCGGTCGGGTCGGATCGGATCGGGTTGGGTCTGGTTTGCCTTCACGCCGCATCACAGGAGGCTTCTGGGTGCGGCAGTGAAGCTTTTCCCAAGTGATGAGTGCAGCTCCGTCCAGCCTTGTTCCCTGCGGAGTGTGAGCACCGCTGCGAACGTGACCTGATAGCCTGAGTCTCTTGAGGGAGGAGGAGGAGGAGGAGGAAGAGGAAGAGGAAGAGGAAGAGGAAGAGGAAGAGGAGGAGGAGGAGGAGGAGGAGGAGGAGGAGGAGGAGGAGGAGGAGGAGGAGGAGAGAAATTAGTTTGAAAGGGAAGAGAGGTGGAGGTGGAAAAAAAGGAGGAAGAACGAGTTTGAATAGGAGGAGGATGAGGAAGAAGAAAAAGAGGACGAGACGAACTAATTTTAAAAGGAAGAGATAAAGGTGAAATAGGAATGGGAGGGGGAGGGGGGGGAGGAGGAGGAGGAAGAAGAAGAAGAAGAGGAGTCAGTTTGTAAAGGAAGAATTGGAGGAGGAGAAGGGAGGAGTAATAGGAGGTAAAAAAAAACGCTTGTCTAAAGAGAAAGAAGAAAAGAGACATGGTGGAGACAGAGAGAGAGAGAGAGAGAGAGAGAGAGAGAGAGAGAGAGAGAGAGAGAGAGAGAGAGAGAGAGAGAGAGAGAGAGAGAGAGAGAGAGAGAGAGAGAAATAAATAAATAAAATATACGAAAGACGAGAGAAAGAGAAAGTAGAATTGGATATGGAAGGAGTTAGAAACGGGGGGAAAAAAAAAAAAGAATATACAGAACATATGATAAAGAAAACATGAAACGCGAAAGAGGAGGAAGGACATGAACGAAAAAAAAGAAAGAAAAAAAAATAGAGCGAAACAAAAAAGATATAGATAGACCCACCTTAAAAGTGAAAATATAAAGTGATGGTGGAACAGGAATACAAACGAAATAAATAAAAATAAATAAAAACAAAAAAGAGCAAGGAAAATAATAATAACCAGAAGGAAAAAAAGATCGGGAAAATAATACACAAGGGACAAAGGCAATGCGAGGGAAAAAAAAGAAAGAACACGACCCACCCAGGAAAAGAAAAAGAACAAAAAACACGAAGGAAAAAAAAGAGGAAAAAAGAGAGGAAAAAGAAAAGAAAAGAGGAAATGCAGGGAGACATGTGATGCAGTTTAAAGAACCTTAGAGAGAGAGAGAGAGAGAGAGAGAGAGAGAGAGAGAGAGAGAGAGAGAGAGAGAGAGAGAGAGAGAGAGAGAGAGAGAGAGAGAGAGAGAGAGAGAGAGAGATTGCTATCAAACAAAGAAGGCCAAAACAGAAAAATAATTGCGAAAAAGAAGAAGAAAAAGATGGAAACTAAGAAGAAGGAGGTGAAGGGGTTACGATTTTCCTCATTTTTCCCTCACCACACCAAGAAGCCAGCAGAGCAGCCCTTTGTCTCCCATTATCCCTACTAGCTTACCCTTCCCCTCCCCTTCCCCTCCCATCACCCCTTCCCCTCTTTCCTCTACCCCCAACCCTCACCCCTCTACTCTCCCTCCCTCCCTCTTGTGGACATGTAAACAAGGCTCAGGCAGTAAGAGGACGCCGGAGACCTTTAGTTAGTCGCCCTCAATAACTTCGGATTATGAAGGAAATTTTACAGGGATTGTCAGTTTTTTCCCTTTTTTTCCCTGCCATTTTTTTTTCCTTTGTCATTGTGTAGATGTTCCAATCAAGGTTTTGGTATTATTATTTTTAAGGAAAGCTGATGGAAAGGTCATGTAGTTGTCTTCTTTATTTTTTTTGTTCTCTCTCTCTCTCTCTCTCTCTCTCTCTCTCCTCTCTCTCTCTCTCTCTCTCTCTCTCTCTCTCTCTCTCTCTCTCTCTCTCTCTCTCTCTCTCTCTCTCTCTCTCTCTCTCTCTCTCTCTCTCTCTCTCTCTCTCTCTCGGGGGGTGCGTGCGCGCGTTGGGTTCGGAAAATGATCAGTCGCGAAGAGCATAGATATAGGAGAGCAATTTTGTGGAAGCTCATTGGAAGGGAAACTCTAAAACATGATCGCTGTGCCGCGCGACGAAAGTTAAGGAACGAGTTTGGACAATTACTAGCCCCCCCCCCCCACACACACACATACACACACGCACACACACTAATGACTCATCGGAGGTAACTACAGCGAGGTAGATGTTGCGTTGCTCACTTGTTTGTTATGTATGCACCGCTTACTTGTTTTTGTGCCTTTGTTCGCTCCTGTCTGTTTTGAGATCTCCAGGGATGGTGTGTGTGTGTGTGTGTGCGCGTTGGGGGATTGCATTCGAAGTGTGTGTGTGCGTTTAACTACGGACGTGCCATGTTAGCAGGGCACATATTGTGTGTGTGTGTGTGTGTGTGTGTGTGTGTGTGTGTGTGTGTGTGTGTGTGTGTGTGTGTTGATATTCCCCATCCTGAAACAATCTAAGGTTCTTTTTCACAGCATATCATCGATTTTAATTCTAATTCCTTGATCAAATGGAAATGTCTTTATTTGGCTTCTTCGTGATGAATAAGTCAGTGAATAATAATTAGTCTATTTTTTCTGCAATAATTTTTTGGGATTCAACATATAATTCTAATCCTCATCATTACAATATCTTAATTTCCGTTTTCTTGAGTTATGAGTCATGGTGTAAGGTGAAAAAAACGACAAGTATTAGTCTTTCCTCTATTTTTTCTTCGGTGTTTGTTCGGCTAAATTTATCTCGCAGCTCTGTGGATGTTATGTCGTAACGCAGACTTGTTATCGCCGTCACAGCCTCGGTTCTGTGTTACCTCAGTATGTTGCTCCTCACCTCCATTCCTGCCTCTTCCTCCCCTGCCTCACCCTCTCCTTCCTCATCTTTCCCTGTCTCTTCCCATCTGTTTCACCATCCCCTGCCTCTCCCTCCATTGCCTCACCATCCTCTTCCTCCTCATCTGAGCTTAGCCTGCCTCATGTTCTCCTGTCCCTAATCCTATAGTACAACCTCCACGACCTCTCCGTCCTCTTCTTCCTCTTATCCCAGCAGCGTACCTCGACGTGAGGCCTTAACACAGGATATTGATAAGGATATTGCAATACCGATGAACAAAGGAAGGACACACACACACACACACACACACACACACACACACACACACACACACACACACACACACACACACACACACACACACACACACACACACACACACACACACACACTACAAGTTGTGATGCCGAACAAAGTCATCCATCCAGTCTAACACGTGTGGATGATGATGATGATTCACACGGACTCCTGAATGTCCTTGTGATTCAATTTGCCGCGAACCCAATTAGGAGAGAGTGTCAGCCAAGTGTAGGTGAAGGGTGCTGGCGGCCTAATGCTTCTACTTCACCCTTTCTCCATCCCCACCTCTCTTCATTTCCTCTCCTCTTCCTTCCTCTCATCTGCCTATCAACTTCAAATAAGCGACGCCGGTCATTTCCGCGGGGCCGCCACCTTGTCCTGAGGCGCCGCATGTGTTCCACTGCAGCTTTGTTCCCGGCGGTCCTTGCGGGATTCATTGAGTCCAGAATGCTGCCTGAATTCATTGCAAGGGTGAGGATTGTAATCTTATTGTAAGGTGAATATAATACCAAGGTTCGTATTCTGTCAAAATTGGTACATACAAAAATTTGACAACTTGAATTTGCTTTAGTTAAATAAGTGTGAATGTCATGATTAAGATGAATTAGTACAAAGTAATGGTATTAACACCTTCCTGTTACTTACCTTTCTGACACACCTGTGCCTCGTTCATTAAACATGGATCTTCTGCAACACTCTGACTTAAAACCTTTTTGCAACACTGAATACATCCATCACATTCGTGCATTGATTCACAACTTTCTATAACTAGTACATTTCTTTTTGACACGAATGCCTGTCAACATTGTATCATCGTGTCAGTTACCATTATGTGTTTATATTTTTTTCATGTTTCCGCGGCTGTCTGGTTTTAATTAATATCTGAATTGATTTACACACCTTACAATACGTAGGAAGTCCGACCTCAAAGGGTTTTTCAGTAATTTCAACAGGCATAGGCTCGCTCTAAACAAATACACATCACTACGTGTAATCAACAGGTATACTTTCTAATTGAGGCTGCGAGCTAAGCTGAAATTGGGGTGTCAAGAAGGATTTATAGGAGTGACGGTAAAGAGAAAAGCCTTTGTTTGCTGTATGTCGGTCTGAACGTGTGTGTGCATGGCTGTTATATACAAGTTTCTGGTTAACTCTATCAGATTTATAAGCTGGGGAATGAAGGATGTGTCGGCCGGTGTTATTTAGAATTCAAGAGTTTTAAAAAGTATAAATTCAGATGAACATGTTCCCTCGTTGCTGTACACATACTTTTCAGGTATTTATGGAGTATTTTGTATTTATTGCCGATTAATATTTTCCTCGATTAATCATCCACCTTTGAAGTTTGAAGTTTCCATTTTTTTTTATTCTTGATCATCATCGGGTTACGAATGAATATTTTAAATGCATGGTAGATAATTATCAATATAGAAAAAAAAGTAAAGCTGGAAAGAAGTGAAATTATACACACACACACACACACACACACACACACACACACACACACACACACAGACACACACACACACAGACACACACACACACAGACAGACACACACCACACCTGTTTGTGAATTCTCAACCCATTTTTCTATCCCATTTGTGTATAATTTTCATTCTGGTGTTATCATGAAGGGTTGCGACGCGGTAATAACGTTTCCTATCTTCGCTTTATTGTCACGCCCTTGTTGTGTTAGGAATAATTTGTATGACATATTCTCTTTTCTGTTTTATTTATTTATTATTTATTTTATTTTTCATACAAAGCATAACAAGAAACACTACCGGTCCAGGATGTGGATGAACGCGTGATTGAATGTCGGTGTATTCTCTATCTATCATTTTTTCTATTCACTGTATTTCCCTCTCTCACTTTTCTGTATAGGTGAGTGTAACAAACAGATACACGTGCTGTAGCGGTGTACTGTATTTGTTACTTCTTTCTTTTATTGGTGTTATTTAGTTAGGCTCGGTAATGAAAGGAGTTCGGTGCAAGGTAATGGTTAGGCGCAAGGAGAGAGTAAGGTTCAAGGTAATGGTTAGGTGGTAATCACTCCGATGAAAAATTTGTAGAGGTAGTGATGAATGGTTATCAAACACCTTTCTGATGTTCCTCTCATTATTTCAGATACATAAAATAAGTTACTGTGAACGCAAACAACTTTTTTATTTATTATATATACACATTATATGCACTCAGTCTTCACTATAAGAAAACACTAGAATCGTATACATTTTCCACAGTAGCAAGGATTCTGTCTTGGTAGGAAATCACATGGAACTATATATATCCCAACCACGAACCTCAGTCCTCCATTCAGATTACAATTTATTTAGATACCTGGATCCTGCCTCTTAGCTTTCTCTACACCATTTCCGCAACGCTACTGGCACTGCTGGCACTGTGGCACTGCTAGCACTAAATATAACTTACTGGCTTTACTTTGGAATATCTCTTTGGTGATATGAATGTCTGTCTCTCCGTGTCTGTCTGTCTGTCTCTATACATCCATCCATCCACCTGTATTGCCGAGGTAAACGTTCAAAGTGCATACGAGGATCATTTCTGGAATTACCCCAAGTGTTCTAAGCGTTTCAGGTTGTAGTACGTGGAATAATGTTTGAGTGTAAGGCTTATTTCTCCGTCCTACTGCACACGTTTCCTGGGATTCGACTCACTAGAAACCACAGCAGAGTATACAGACACTCACTTTCACACACACACACACACACACACACACACACACACACACACACACACACACACACACACACACACACACACACACACACACACACCCACACACACACACACACATACACACACACACACACACACACACACACGTATTTGCAAATTCATGATCGTAAATAAGAACACATGGACACAGTGAAATATTCTTGATTTATTATAGATAACGGTGGAGTGGTGCGCGTAAATGTAAATGTCAATGTAGTTTATTCTCACTTTCTTACGTGAAAACTGGTAGAACAGACAAGATGGCAAGAAGAAGGTCAAGTTGTCAAGTTGTTGCTGCTAGACCCAACTTTGTTGCTACACTGTCATGGGACGAAGCAACGAAATGGCTTATAATGGGTGTGCCGAGACGAAGGCGTTGCGGGGAAGGAAGCAACACAACTGGAACCCATCGAAACACGCCGACAAATTACTACTAGGATAGAGAATATTATGTATATTGTCTGCCAAGGTACGCTTCACGCTGCTATTATAGTCATAGAACTAATATTCATAATGACAGTTGTACAGTTTTATTAGATCTATCAGATGCTGCAATGATATTTCCATTATCTCTAATAGCTTTCTAGAAAATGAGTAGGAAAGTCATGTTTTTATATAAATATATGGTTTCATTTTACTGTGTAATTATTATTATTATTATAGGTGAACCTGAAGCGGCAGTGGAATCTGTAAAAAAGTTTCAATTATTACTCTACAACGCCGGTATAAAGGTGACTGTGTAAAGCTTCTCTTACGTATATACATTCTAGCTCTAATTATTGCAGCTCATATTGCAAGGACTTTTGATCTTTTAAATAAACGTGCCCAGAGGTATTAAGCCTCGATTCATCTCACATTGGCAGTTTGTAAATGAAACGTCGAAAGGGGTTTTATTTCCTCTTATTTTTCTTCTCATAAGTCGTATTTTAACACTTAGTATTTGATCAGTTGTCACTCACTCACTGCTTGCTGCTGCTGCTGCTGCTCTTGGCAAAAAAAAAAGTTTAGCTACCTTACCTTTATTTTCAGTTTTAATTTTATTCATAGAGTGAGCAATTATAGAATGGAACTAACTGTAGGTGGTAGAGCATGAAATCCTTGGTAGTTATTAGCGGACAGTACTCTAACGATACACTCCACCAACGCACACACACACGCGTCAAGTTTGTTTGTATTGTATTGAAGACTTGGAAAGAGGGTTGTGAAGCATTTCTAGGTGACATGCTGCGCGGCGTCTCATTAGTCACACCAAACCACCTTGAGTTATTGTTGCTCTGAATGACACTCATCTGACATTCTCTGACGCTTTGCTATAACGCGGCTCGTAAATTTTGTACTCTCGCCTCTCTTACTCCCACATGTTACAAGACTTTTTCCAGAGTAGCAAAACTTCGGGGTACAATTTTTTTTTATTTCTTATTCCTCCTCTCTTTTGTCTTTTCTAACTTCATGTGACGTGTTGTGTCATAAACAATATATATCTTTACAAAGAAAAAAATACTGTTGTTCGAGTTTATTTAAATATTTCAACACTATATTTTTCAACAACCTGTCAAGAAGAGATATTGGATACTGACTAAAAGCTGCTATTCACAGATTTCAAAATATATGTTTAACGTGTGATTGACATTTTTCATTTTCTCATCGATTGAAACTTCTTGCTCATTTCATTCATGAGTTGGGCAGAAACTGATCAACTTGAATATTTGAGCTATATCAGGCAAGGCAATCAGATGAAGCGAGGGGATTCCTGATGACTTCATACACACAACCACCTTAGCAACCCATGAGTAATTACGCTTCACTAAACTTAACGCCTTTGAAAATATAGCTTGGCAGGTTAGATGTTATAGATTATTGGACCAGTTTAATTTTCTATCATAAGCAATGCTCGTATATTTCTTTTTTATATGTATCGAAATAAAAATGAAAATATAATGAAAATGGAGGAATGTGGAAGAAGAATGAAAGGAGGAAGAGGAGGAGGTGAAGGAGGAGGATATAGATACATACATGATAAACAGAATAGGATATGACATCTTTTGCCCAAGGGAAGGAATAGCTGACGACGAAGGAGGAAGAGGAGCAGGAGGAAGGAAAGGGGTAGGGAGGTGAAGAGGCAAGAAGAAAGATGAAAGAAGTTAAGAAAAGTACAAAATTGAATGAAAAACAAATAATCTTATACACACACACACACAGAGAGAGAGAGAAAGAGAGAGAGAAAAAAAAACCTAAAGCAAAATAAAGATAATCATAAAATATCAACTGGCAAAGATAGACAAGGAGGCAGGTACGGTTTGGTGGTGTGGTGTGGTGTGGTGTGGTGTGGTGTGGTGTGGTGTGGTGTGGTGTGGTGGTGGGTGTGGTGGTGGGGTGGGGTTGGCGTTGGCGTAGGGCTGAGCTCCTCTTACTAATTCACTTAGGGTCCATCCAGTCCACGTGGGATGCCCTTGTAACACCTGGGTCTCTCATCGGATCAAGTACCCAGTAACGCTGAAGGGAATGTAGATTAACGCTACCTAACACGAAGCGCCTTTGAGAGAGAGAGAGAGAGAGAGAGAGAGAGAGAGAGAGAGAGAGAGAGAGAGAGAGAGAGAGAGAGAGAGAGAGAGAGAGAGAGAGAGAGAGAGAGAGAGAGAGAGAGAGAGAGAGAGAGAGAGAGAGAGAGAGAGAGAGAGAGAATTAAGAGATTAACAGTAATTGAGAGAACAGCGTTGCAGCCACCAAGCAAATGAGATATTAAAATGAAATGAGGTTGTTACACGCCCTCTCATTCCTACCCATTACGCTACTACGCTACACCTGCAAGACAGAAGACGATGTGAACCTCATAAACGATGCCTCACATAATACTACGACAGGAAGATCATAAGGACATCCAAAGAATCCCGACGTGTGACAAAATGTGTACAAAAACGTGGATGTTCAGATTCGGGTTTTGCTTGTTGGGGAAGAAGGGGGAGGGAGTGGATTTTATAGGTCATTAGCACCGGTTCTGAGCCCTGAGTCGCATTACCTTAGGTTCCTGGGAGGCCACGTTCTAGCCGCTTTCCGCTAATATCAAGCGACCTCCTGCACCGCCTTGCAATATTGCGCCAAATGGGAATGAGGTGAAAGCGAAGGAAATGGTTGGGTGGGGTTAAGGTGGTGTTGTGAGGGTTGTTGCACACACACACACACGCACACGCACACGCACACGCACACACACACACACACACACACACACACACACACACACACACACACACACACACACACACACACACACACACACACACACACACACACTGAAGCAAAGCAAGGAGAGGAAACTATAGCTTCCTTTGTGAATCTTGGCGAGGTAGCAAGCCATGACCATATCCAGGGCTGCCGTGTACACCAGCCATAGCAATACCAACTTCTTCCATTGCCTCTCCCCTTCCACGGACAACTTCCACACTCCATGAACCGCCCACACCCACCTAGCCTCAAAAGCACCTACGCGTCGCCCACTCAGTTATAGATCCAACAGTAGAACATTGAGAGGTATCTATACTTAGGTGTTAAATGTCCTTTCCTGGTAAAGCAAATAAGTGTGCCTTGTGGCGGTGTGTCATGATTGAAGTCAGTATGTCAGCTTTATTATTTGTCTCGTGTATATCGTATTGAACGTAAGGGAGTCAGTGGTACAGTGCAAACAGTGGTGGTGGTAAAAACGTAATGTGTCGTTGGAGTGTTTATCTCTTCTTTCTTGACTAGTGAGATGCTGACCTTCACGTATTGTTTAGTAGCTGGCTGACTTAAGAAGGTTGTGTAGGTGTATCCTCTGTTCATCTTGATTTGCTTGAATATTGCCTTGTACAGTATATTGGTAGGTGATTATAACGCCGTGATAGTTTGGGAATAATAAATATCAACAAGGCTTTCGGACAGAGAGGAGTCCAGCATTCACAGTCTTCAACGTTATAAAATTAGAATGCAAACGATCCTCAATACTCTCACCTCGACGCACACGACCTCACTTACCACTAAGAATACGGAACCAAGTACAACAATTCTGCACTAATCAAATCAAAGAAAGGATCGGAAAGAACGACAACGTAGGTGAACTGTAAGTAAGGGTCATGCGCGGTCATGTAGCGAGGTTTCTGGCAAGATATAATATGAGCTCAAAAATCAGTGACAGGCTACACACATGTCAGGGAGGTCGACAGGAACACAAACAAGAAACACTATTGGTTCTCTCGCGGCTTTACACCATTTCAAGACGAACCATCCATTCATCGTTACACAAGGAGAGAACCGTAACTTTGACTCAGATTCTTGCCCAACACAATATCATCAAACACACGCTGCTTCCATACCGTCAGAGGGAGACAAATAATATGACAGTAAGACGGCGAGAACATAAGAGCAAACAACATCATTACACAATTGTACCGGAGTGTTAATTTTTCACCCACTTCGTCCTGCAGCTGCTTCCTTCCCTCTCGTTATACCCTTCATTTTAAACGCAAAACAGGGAAGGAGAGAGGAAGGGAAGAAGGAAGGGAGTGTGGATGTTTTGTAGACATGGAAGAAAGAGAAGTAGGGAAGGAGAGAGAGGGAAGTGTTGCTCTCTAAACCTGACTCTAATAAGTTTATGTTAAGCGTAGATCGGACTGACAGTTGATGGTGATGAGGGAAGGGTGAGTAGGGTGACGTTGATGCTGACGGGTGATGGATGGCAGGTGGTGGGGATGGGTGACGGAGACGGGTGACGAGGGACTGTGTAGACTTAAGGTGACGGGTGATGGTGATGGATGAGAGGTAACGTAACTATATAATATGATGATGAGAGATGGAGTTACATTGGCGATGCTAATGATGTGGTGTGGCTGTGGTGAAGGAGTGAGTGGTGGTGATGAGGTGGTGATGATGGTAGTGATGAAGCAGCAGTGATAGGTGATGGTGGTGTTGTAGACGAACAGCGCTATTTAATACCAATAATGAGAGTGTTTGTCTGTGTTTCCTGGAGTCTATTGTTCGTTAATGATGAGGCGCCAGGGTGCGTCTGTCTCTCTTCCTCCCTTCTTCCTTCCTTCCTTCCTTCCTTCCTTCCTTCCTTCCTTCCTTCCTTCCTTCCTTCCTTCCTTCCTTCCTTCCGTGCTGTCTCCAACAATCATTTTCACACACAACACAGCGATGCGTTGTTGTTTTGTTTGATTTTCCTTCACTATTACAGTTTCCACTTCTTGCTCTTTTTTTTTATCTTGTTTTCTTTACCTTTGATACATTTTCTATATTATCTTTTTTTTTCTCTCTCCCATTAAGAGGCGGGTTTTTAAAATGTGGTGAAGCGTGGTGGCCAAATGTGAATTGGAGCCCTGGTGATCCTCCTCACAGAGCTCCTTATAGCTCTCATCCCCTGAAATGAAGTATGAGAAGAATGCTTTCATCTTCTAAAAGTCCTTCAATATTTTCCAGCGGGTTCGGTTTGATTGATTTCCAAAAAAGGAACGTAAAAAAACTGGAATTGAGGGTGATTTTCTTGTTTGTCTTTTTTTTTATGTATCCTGCATATCATACACACACCGAGCCGAGCAAACACTTCAGTCACACCGCTGGAAACAAAACTGAAAAAAAACAAATGGAAAAAAAAGTGAACAAGACACCTCCCAAGTTTTTGATTTAAAGAAAACGGGGAGAGGGAACACCACCCAAAAAATAGCATGAAAAAGCAAAAAAAAAAGAAACAAAACCAGAACACTGAAACCACGACAATGCGAAACGTCTCAAGTGTTTTTTTGTGGGTTTGTTTTCGTCTCCTAGGACTGGCCCAGCGGGAAGGCTCGGCAGCACCCAACTGCATGCAAAGGGCCTCCATTACTCGGCATCTCCAGCCTTTCCCTCTTGTTATTCCAGGCTGTTATGGGCCATAGACACAAATACAACGAGTGAATTGAATTGCACTGCGGAGGGGAGGCGGTGGTATCTTCAGGATCATTAAGTGTGGTGATCAGCGTGTTGGCCGAGAGAGTACACAGACGTTTACCTCCTTCAGGCTTCCCGCAGAGCTGTCGACGGTTCAACACACGGAAGGAACGGTGCTCAGTTATCAAGCCTCGGGAAGTTTTCAGGTACTTGTGGGCGAGAAGAATGGAAAGAGGAAGGGGAGTGTGTATGTAAGATTGGAAAAGGTTGTGTAGCTTTCCGTACCCTTCCCCTGGTGGCGGTCTCAGGCATGTTTTTGTAGAAGGTAGTTAAGGCCAAGCGAATGAGTTGTTCTAATAAGGTTCAGGACTTATTTTTCTCTGATCACTTTGCAATTCCACGTCGTTGAGGACACACACGTAATATAACGAACATCATATACTTATAAATACCACTTGAAGGATAATTTTACGTTAATGTGTGACTGATGGCGTTGTTATTCGCTCTGGTAGCAAAAAAAAATACGCTGGTAATCATATATCAAAAATAATAATTCCACTTGACCTTGCTTATCTCATCTAAATAATTCAATGGAACTCAGCTCAACGCGCATAATACCATCACTAATACACTTTTCTTACATCCATGTTTTGTTCGTCGAGGTGTCATCACGTGCATGAATGTTGTGATGAACTATGTAGTTTCACTTTACATATAGATAAAGTTTCCTGGTGGCTCATAACAACCCACTGCTTTCACATCCTTCTCTCACTCCCTCTTTTCTTTCTATTCGTCATTCCTATCTCTCCATCCATTCCTTATTTTATATCCTTTTTATTTTCTTCTCTCTCTCTCTCTCTCTCTCTCTCTCTCTCTCTCTCCACTCTCTCTCTCTCTCTCTCTCTCTCTCTCTCTCTCTCTCTCTCTCTCTCTCTCTCTCTCTCTCTCTCTCTCTCTCTCTCTCTCTCTCTCTCTCTCTCTCTCTCTCTCTCTCTCTCTCTCTCTCTCTCTCTCTCTCTCTCCAGTTTTTTTGTTCTTTTCCTCCCACTCAGGCTCATATTATCCTTCCCTCCCACCCTCCCTCACTGTTTTCGTCTTTCCACCCTCCTCTCCCTCCCTCTGTCGCTACCTCTCCCAATCATGTATCGGTGAACTACACGGCAAATATTCAAGATGTCTCCACCGCGGCGTCATCTTCTTGCCTCTCCTGCTCCTATTTTCCTCCTCCTCCTGCTCCCCCGATTCTCCTGCTATCTGTCTTCGTTTTGTTATCTATTTTTTCCCTTCTCCTATTCTCCTCTTCTTTCTTCCTCCTCCTCCTCTCCTCCTCTTCCTCTCCGGCCGGATATTGAAGGAACCCCTGAGGTGTGCCCCGTTCCAGGCCCAAGCAGCAAGGCAGGTCGCGAAGGTGCACCAACTTTTACCGTTGGAAAGGAGAAATGGTTTGCCAGAATCACTAACAAGAATACCAGGCAAGGTAGACTCAGATGTAAATGATTTTGTGTTGAGTTAGGTGTCGTGTGTGAGGCTAGTGTGTTAATCTCTCTAATTTTTTTTTTGGGGGGGGGATTTGCAGTTGTTATCCTGAAAAAAAATTCACTTAAACTTTCACAATGCATGAATTTATTGTTTTAAAGTGGAAAAAAAACTGCTCGGTTGTGTTACAGCTTAAATGTTACTTAGAAAAAACGTTGGATTAAGGATCAGTCAGTAATACGTATAGAAAGGAATATCAAATTAGTGTGTGCAGTCTTACGGAGACTTGCTTTACTTATTCACTACATGTTGTGGAATAAGATACCTAATCCTGCTTGTCATCAGCTGGGCGGTACAGGTGCCTTGTGGTGTTCCCTGGATGCAAGGTCTCAGTGCCTTTCCCTTCGTCCTGCATTGTGTCCTCAGCGCTGCCCGGTCAGACGCGTGTGCCGTGTGCCGTGTGCTTGCGGATTGCACCAGCACGACTCCCACGAACACACACCACTATTTTTGAAACACCATCACGAGTAGCAAATTTAACTCGAATGAAAATATTATTAAGCTTTGTGTATGAGCTGCCACATGTATCATAAAGATGGAAAACAAGTAGGAAGGTGAGGTGATGGCCAGGCGAGGACGGTGAATACTGGTTGTGTTCTCATCACGGCTCACTTATGAAAGCATTATCATGAATTGCATCTAAGTTCACATTTATACTTAGTGTTCTGTTCTATGCCATGATCCAGCAGCCCAGCCCAAACCAGCGTCCAGCCATGCCATGCCTAGTCCACCCTCGTGAATGGTGCCTGGTTCGTATGCTCGTTCAGCAGCACCACTGGAGTGTTAGTTTGTCCAATCACTGAACCAGGAAGAAAAAACTATGCTCAGGACGTAATTAACGAAAATAAAATGAACAATTTATATCATGCAACGCTTCCATGTCATTAATTAATCGCAGAGCATTACAGTTTTTTTTTGTAGATATTACTCATATAATCTGGGATTTTTAAAGGTAAATGAAACCATACGATGCGATAATAACAGTCCAGCATCCGACATTTGTACGAATTAACATTAATTGAACTGCTGTTAAACGCTACTTGCAATTTACGATATGAAAAGACAATATATATATACCAAGAAGGATCATTGATGCATACACTCTGCTTCTAAGACATAATGTTGTGTGTGTGTGTGTGTGTGTGTGTGTGTGTGTGTGTGTGTGTGTGTGTGTGTGTGTGTGTGTGTGTGTGTGTGTGTGTGTGTGTGTGTGTGTGTGTGTGTGTCTCACCTCGTGTTAAATATATTCTACTTTTACTTATTTTCCAGTTATCCAGCGTTTTTTCTTCTTACATTCAGTTCTTCCACCAACTTTTCGCTTTTTCATTATTCCATCCCAAGGAGAGGTGTAGGCAGGGAGTCAGGGTGAGGGGAAGGGGCTTCAATTATTTCATAAGCAGAGATGATGCTTGTTACTTTATGGAATTACATCAGGGAAAATACAATTGAGCAAAGCAGTGTTATGGTGAGGGATTGTTGGAATACATAACACGGGCAACAGATTGACGGGAGGTGCGGTGTGTAGTTAAAAAGTCAGACATCTTGGTAATTCTGTCAGCAACGCTTGGACAAAAAATGATGTGTGGAGAGTAATTCGTTTGAACAGTGAGTGGCGTTTGATTTTCCACAACGTCTGTCGTAAAACATCAGAAATTTTTTTGATTTATATATATATTTTTTTATATAAGTACAAAGCGGATCAAACCATTGTGTTGAATAAATTGATACATAAAATTTTTAAAATGTATTAATGCCTTTATTACTGAAAAAAATATGAAATGTTTTGAACGAAGATTAAGTAAAAAAACAAAAAAGTTCTCTATCAATATAATATAATTTTGGTCGAAAAAATTATGGGGCTTAAAAGATTTCAAGAGAGCAGCGCGTGTGACCTTTTGATGCATTGATAAACGAACTGCAACACAAGTAATAATGAAATGAGGAGAAGTTATAACGAGTGAAAAATAGTTGTCAGACCTTCCTTCGCAAACAAATATTGGAATAGTGAACTGAATAGCAGCTGGCGAACCTCTGATTCATTAAAAAAAATATTGCACACGGCAGAACATTTTTCACACTAGATGTTCTCGTGTTATTGACCGATGTATCTCTATTTCTATTTCTATATTTATTTATTTTTATTCATTGATTTTCTCTATTACTTTGTCGAGGTTCCTGCTTTTCTGGATTGTTATTTTCTTTCTTTTATCTTTTTTTTTCTTCACCGTGACTTGTTTCTTTCTTTCTTTCTTTCTTTCTTTACTCGATCCCTTTCCTCGTTCTCGTTCTTTCTTTCTTACATCCTTGTCTTCAATCTCCTCCTCCTCCTCGTCTTCCTCTTTCTTTTACTCTTCTTCTTCTTCCTCCTCCTCCTCCTCCTCCTCCTCCTCCTCCTCCTCCTCCTCCTCCTCCTCCTCCTCCTCAAGCAACCATATACATATTACACCATAATTTTGAGCTCTCTTCAACCCTACTTGTCTTTCCTCCCGTCAATTTCCTCCCCCCCCAACCCCCCACATCTCTCTCTCTCTCTCTCTCTCTCTCTCTCTCTCTCTCTCTCTCTCTCTCTCTCTCTCTCTCTCTCTCTCTCTCTCTCTCTCTCTCTCTCTCTCTCTCTCTCTCTCTCTCTCTCTCTCTCTCTCCTTGTTTTTCCCCCTCCCTCCCTGTGTCGCCTCTCTTTACATTTCTTCTCTCTCCTCTCCCGTCCTTTTCTTATATCTTCTCCATTCCTTCCTTACTCCTCCATTCCTTCCTCCTCCTCTTCTTCCTACCGTTCTCAGCCAAATGTTCCGATTTCGGCCATAAAAGACTTCGTATCCTAAACTTTAATACTTTCCAGTCCTGCGATAGAAAGGGCTTCGTTGAATTCATTGATAACCATTACAAGGACGACTGCCTGGGGGAAAAGCGGGCCAATAGCAGCAAAGAGGAGGAGGGGGAGGAGGAGGAGGGAAAGGGGGAAGAAGAGGCGTGAGGGACCAAGAGACGCCACGAGGTTGGTAAACAAAACCTTCCTTACTTTTCGCCTGTGTGTGGCAGATTGCTGTTGTCTGCACATTGGGAGGTGGAGAGGGGGGGAGGGCTGGCCGGTGTCTGCTGGTCGGTGTCATGTGTGTATTTACATGTATTTTATCAGCTACGTATAAAAGTTTTCTTGTATGTTTCCGTATACAAGAGGGAATTTCATTAATTATACTATTCTGCTATACTAGCCGGGATAACACTGTACTGCGTTAGAGGAATGTATGTTGTGTATAGTATTCACATGTATTTCACACAAGTTGAGGTAGGTATGTAAAGATAAACTTCTACTTTGACCATAGTTACCATAGTTTGTTATATATGCATACAAGAAAGTTTACCACAGACTCCCTCCCGTATACACACTGGAGGCTGATGTGGTGTGCATATACTACACACTTAAATCAACTGTTTCATGTTTACCTTCATATTTGTTATAGGCACCAATTAGGAAAGACATTCACTCCATGTTTTTCGTTATTAAAAAAAATATATAAATACAAAATTCAGCCAAGAAGTCTAAGGGTGGGAAATGTAGTTATGGTTTAGTTAGGTTAGGTTTAGGTTACGATTGATATTTCGATACAACTCATGAAACTGTTAGTGAATTAAAACAAGATTAGAACTATATTTTCCATTCACACATCTATACTTACATTCCAATGCCATTACACTATACCTCAAAGGAATGCACGTATCTGGCACTTTTTTTTCTTTACTATTCTATAACTTATATTTTTTTACCTAAACGACTTCCCGTATCCTTTAATACTCTACACCCAAGACACTCGTAAGTAAGGCGTAGATAATTATAATGAGACTAATAGTACATAATCGCAGCACTCTACTTTAACACACACACACACACACACACACACACACACACACACAGGCTGCAAAGTTTGACACACACGACACGCACATAAACAACACCTTCATAATTACCTTTATCCGAAAAAAAGGTATGATATTTTTCTTCTTCTAATTGACAACTATAAACGTACTGTGTGTGTGTGTGTGTGTGTGTGTGTGTGTGTGTGTGTGTGTGTGTGTGTGTGCGTGTGTGTGTGTGAAACTTATGCTTTGAAATTTAATCATTGACTTTTTTTTGTCCACTCCAATGATAGCCTCGACGCCCAGATTTTTGTGGCTGGTGCGGGCGTGGAGAGAGCGTCTGCCGCGCCCCTCTACCCGACTTTTACTCCATGCTAATTAACGCCCCTCCCCCACCCCCCTTCCTGAGAGAGAGAGAGAGAGAGAGACGAATACACAAAGGCAGACACACAATTCTAATTATTATGTTGTTCTTAAGAGAGGATGATGCTAACAATTTGGGGTTGTCCATCTCAGAAAAGGGCGGAGGCTAACATTAGGAAGCTGTAGTTGTGGGCGTGGCTGGCTGGGGACGCACGCAAAAGTACTCCACCTCGCAATGCCCTTGAACGAGAGGTTACAAGTCCTAAAACACCTCAGTTCACTCTTAACCACCAGGCAATTTTCACCAAGGGAAGTTTGCTGCTACCGCGGGATTGGTGTAGTTTGCTCAACGCCTGTCTGTCTGTCTGTCTGTTTGTCTGTTTGTACTGGATGTGGTGTGTGTGTGTGTGTGTGTGTGTGTGTGTGTGTGTGTGTGTGACTTAGAAGAGCTGCATGCAAAAATAATCTAGAAAAGAGAAAAATTATAGATGTATAATATTTTGTGCTGCACATGAATATTATTTTCCTTTTCCTTGATGCGTGCAAATAAAACACTCGAGGCTTTCATAAGAGCTCATTTTTTGATGTTTAAATTTACTCTCGCTTTCTGATGCTTGGAAATGAATAAGCAAGACCAGTAGTGTGTTGTATAATATTATGATGATATTACATGATGAGCTTGACACTTCCCTATCCATTAGCTCTCACGCACACCCTTCCTCACTACACCTCAGACCAGACCTACACCCTGACACACCCTCTTATATCGTAATGACACGCTACATCACCATTACACACTCCCTCACACCCTCACACCCTCACACCCTACACACCTATCTTTCTCCCCTTATGCACATCACTCAACCCCTTCACACCTTTCAAATCACATCCCTCACACTACCTAAGAAAGAGAATAGGAGGATAAAAACACATCCCTCCCCTTGGCTCAGCCCCTCACACGTACACCTACACATCCCTCCTCCATCCCTCCTCTGTCCCTCCTCCACCAAATTCTTTTCTTGTTTCCTCCATTCCTCTGGCGAAATTCCTCCTTTTCTCTCTCATTCTTCCTTCACACATTTTCTCTCCCTCGCCCCTCTCTCTCTCTATCTTTCTTTCTTTCTCTCTTTCCTCCCTTCTTCCAGCGTTTATCTCCCATATTCCTCGCACATTTTTTTCCTCCTCCTCCTCCTCTTCCTACTATTGGGTAAATGGCTTCCCTGTTCACGTTTTCTCTCTCTCCCCAATTTGGTAACTCACCTGAATTAATGAATGCTGACACCTGGGAGTTTTTTTCTTTTTTTGGTCAAACGCTGGTGGTGGTTTTTTTTTTTTGTATCTATTTATCTATTCAATATTAATCAATTCAGTTAATTTGAATATTTGTTTACATGTTTGTCAATTAGTAGTGGCTCCCTATTATGGTTTGTTGACAGATTCGACTTGTTTAGAGAGAGAGAGAGAGAGAGAGAGAGAGAGAGAGAGAGAGAGAGAGAGAGAGAGAGAGAGAGAGAGAGAGAGAGAGAGAGAGAGAGAGAGAGAGAGAGAGAGATGAACAGGTGATTGCCTTGATGCTCTGCGTGTGGTGTTTCTAGTTCTATCTTGAAGCCTCAGTAGTGTGATGTCCTTGTCTGCCTTTGTGTGGTGTGGTGTGGTATGGTGAGGTGTGGTGTGGTGTGGTGTGGTGTGGTATGGTGTGGTATGGTGTGCTGGATATGGCTTGTATGTGTGTATGTATATGCCTGTATCGCTTACTGTATATAAATCTGTCTATATTTATATGTATCAGTTAGTGAATTAATGAATCAATTTGTGTATCTATTTATCTGTTTGTCTATTTGTCTGTCTGTCTGTCTATTTCTTCATATTAATCGATTTATTTATCATTTTATGTAATATTATAACACATGCACGTGCACATTTTATATACAGTGCACGGCTGAATGGTCTGATAATTCCATGTTTTGCCCAATCCCTTCACAAAGCACGTGGAGGTAAATTACGACGTTTATCTTTCTCATTTTAGATAATGTAACTTTATAGGCTGTTAAAATTGAAATTAAGCTAAAATGAATTTCAAACAGGTAACGAAAGTGGTATTGGGGGGGAAGAAAAAAAGCTGAGTGCATTCTATTCGAGATTTAATTACTTTGAAAATTACCGACATAATAATGGGTGGGCGGCTAACCAGGTAATGAAAGTCCGTATCAAAGGCAGCAGTCGAGGCGGATTTCGATGAGACTCAATGTTGTTTCTCGTAATTAGTTTGGTGTGTTTTCTCTCCCACAGGTAACCTCCAGTGTGCGTTCAGGTGAGCAAGCTTGTACGTATTCCATCCTTCTCTTCACACTCTTCTTTCTCTTCCTCCTCGCCTTTTATCTCTTTTCACATATTATCGTCTCGTTTGCTTTTATCATATCTGTCACTTCACATTTGTTTTTCTTCTCCTTATCTTTATCCATAACTTCCTTCCTCTATGTTTATTCTATCCACTATCTTCGTTTCCCTACTGTAGGTGATATCGAAAAAGTAGAAAGGAAGGAAAGAAGGAAAGAGGAAGAAAGGAAGGAACGAAGGAAAGCAGAAAACAAGGGAGGTAAAGAAAGGAAGAAGGGAGGGAAGGAGGGAGGGAGGGAGGGGGGGGGACAGAGGGGCAATAATTAGAAGGCTTAAGCTCCGCCTCCATATATGTCACATTTGTTTTAATTCCCCAGGATAAATAACAGTTAATGCCCCTCACCATTCCTAATAACGTCAGCATCCCAAGCCTTTCCCTGTGTCCCTGTCATCTGTTGCAACGCCTCTATAGATTTTTTTCATCCCCCTCCACCCCCCCCCCACACGTTTATCTCTCTCTCTCTCTCTTTTCTCTCTCTCCAACGAGGCCCTACCATTCCCTCCTTCGTTACGTTGGTCATTTAAACACATCACCGTCACTGTCACCATCACTATCACTGTCACTGTCACTGTCACTGTCCGTCACATCCAATGCCGCCTCATATTTCCCATTTGCAACGTCCTGTCAAGTAGTCATTCCTCATTTTAACACCGTCATTTGTTTTCTTTTTTTTTCCTCTTGCTAATTCGCTTGATTAACATTTATAGAGTAATTGCGCCTTTTTTTGGGTATTGCTATTGTGAATTATTATCATTCATTGCATTTTTTCTTCTTATTATTATTATTCTTGCATTCTTTGTTCTTCTTCTCTTTTTATCTATCTGGTTTATTTTAATTAGTTGGTTCCTTTTTAATTGGTTTTTTATTATTTATTTTTGTGTCGTGTTTCCTTTCTTCTTTCATTGTTTGTCTTTCTTATCCCATGACTTTCTTCTCCGTGTTATCTTTCAATTCCTTTTAACTTTGCTTTTACTCTCTCCTTTTCTATTTTCTTTCCCCCTTCCTGCCACTTCCCTCTTTTTACATCGCTTCTTTTCTGTAATTAATTCTTTCATCTATATTCTTCCTTTACTTATTATGTTTCATTATCTCTTTTCACTTTCATTTATCCTCTTTCCATCCTCTTTATTCTCCCCTCTTTCCTTATCGCTCTTCCTCCTCTCGTACTCTTTACTTCCTTCCCTTCTCTTCTTGGTTTTCCTCACTCTCCTTTCCTTTCCTTTCCTTTCCTCTCATCTCCTATTTCTTGTTTTAGCTCTTCCATCTTTTCCTGCGTGTCCCCTTTCTTCCCTGTTGGTCCTTCCCCTCGCAAGCCAACCAGGTAGAAGGAAAGAAGTAGATGAGGGGAAACGGTAGAGAGGTGCATGACTGAGGCAAGGATGGTGTCACTTTTTTTCTCTTCCTACTTGGGTATTGTTGTTGATGGTGTGTGATGGTGTGGTGTCCTCCCTACCTCCCTTCCCTTCCCTCCCTTCCTATGTCCATCTTTCCTTCCTTACCCTTGTCTCGCTTCCCTTTCCTTCCTTTTTTTCTTTTCTTCTACTCTCTCCTTCTCGTATTTCCTTCTCTTTACAGCTTATGTCTCTGTTTCTTGTTGATGGTGGTAGTGGTGGTGGTGGTAGGTGGGTGTTAGCAGTTTTTTTTTCTTCTCTCTCTCTCTCTCTCTCTCTCTCTCTCTCTCTCTCTCTCTCTCTCTCTCTCTCTCTCTCTCTCTCTCTCTCTCTCTCTCTCTCTCTCTCTCTCTCTCTCTCTCTCTCTCTCTCTCTCTCTCATTTCGTATTTAGTTTCCCCATTTTTCTCCTGTTCTCTATATATTTACGTTATTTTTCCTTATTATTTAATGTATTGTATTATGCTTTACACTTATTGGGATGTTTATTTGCACCTCCACACCCGATCCTCCCTCCCTCTCTCCCTCTTTTAAACTCTTTTATTTTATACTCACATTTACCGTTTATTTATGTCGCCCTTTATTACTTGTTTTACAATTCGTAGTTGGTTAATGTTTACGATGAACATTTTGTATTTATTTTCTGGTTTTTCTCTATTTCGCCACTTTTTTTTTTCTCTCTCTTTTATTTCATCTCTTCCAATTGTTATTTTATTTCATTTTTTTAATCCGGTGTAGTTTTATATATTTTTTTGATATCGTTTTATGTTTAGATATATATATTTTTCTCTCATATATTTATTCTTCCCTCTTTCTAGTATTTATTTCCTGATTTCATGTATTCACCATTCTTAAATCCTCCTCCTCCTTTTCCTCCTCTTCTTCCTCCTCCAATTTTAACTCTTCCACCTAATTCTCCCAACCCATCCTCTCTTCCAATTCCTTCGTAACCTTCCCATATATCCTGGTCGTTCCCTTCCCTTCCTCGGATTCTGTCTTCACCCGAGGCACAGTTTCAGCCAGTAGGAAGGGGAGAGGCCGGTGCAATAGAACGTGACCTCATTACCTCACTGCTGACCCTCGACGCCCTAGTCACGCGGGTCACCAAGGGAGGGGAATAAAGGGTGTGTGAATGGACGAGAGAGGGAAGAGGAGATAATTTTATTTGCAGGTTGGTGGAGGCTGAGATTTTACTTTTTATTTATGTTGTAGTAGTAAAAGTAGTAGTAATAGTAGTATTAATATTAGTAGTAGTTATCATAGTGTATTTAAGACGATTTATATTACTAAAAAACTACTACACTAATATGAGATCATTAGTGTATGTAATTTATTCGTCTTTTAAATGTTTTCTGTGGATGTATGAAAAGACTATTTTTTCATATCATTATAACACACACACACACACACACACACACACACACACACACACACACACACACACACACACACACACACACACACACACACACACACACACATAGACACACAGAGCACATCATCCCACACATTCTTTGTTTCCTTCTTCGACTCAGGGACAGCACCAAGTTATGTTAGTGTGTCACTGGTAGACCCTCACCCGGATTCATTAATATTTATTTTTATCATTAATATTTATTTTTATCATTAATATTTATTTTTATCATTAATATTTATTTTTTTCATCATTATTTATTTTTATCATCATTATTTATTTTTATCACCAATATTTATTTTTATCATCAATATATATTTTTATCATTAATATTTATTTTATCATTAATATTTATTTTCATCATTAATACTTATTTTCATCATTAATATTTATTTTTATCATTAATATTTATTTTTATCATTAATATTTATTTTTATCATTATTATTTATTTTTTATCATTATTATTTATTTTTATCATTAATATTTATTTTTATCATTAATATTTATTTTTATCATTAATATTTATTTTTATCATTAATATTTATTTTTATCATTAATATTTATTTATATCATTAGTATTTATTTTTATTATTATTATTTATTTTTATCATTAATATTTATTTTTGTCATTAATATTTATTTTTATCATTAATATTTATTTTTATCATTAATAATTATTTTTATCATTAATATTTATTTTATCATTAATATTTATTTTTATCATTATTAATTGTTTTTATCATTATTATTTATATTTTTATCATTAATATTTATTTTTATCATTATTATTTATTTTTATCAATAATATTTATTTTTATCATTAATATTTATTTTTTATCATTAATATTTATTTTTATCATTAATATATATTTTTATCATTAATATTTATTTTTTATCATTAATATTTATTTTTTATCATTAATATATATTTTTATCATTAATATATATTTTTATCATTAATATATATTTTTATCATTAATATTTATTTTTATCATTAATATTTATTTTTATCCTTAATATATATTTTTATCATTAATATATATTTTTATCATTAAAATATATTTTTATCATTAATATTTATTTTTATCATTAATATTTATTTTTATCATTAATATTTATTTTTGTCATTAATATTTATTTTTATCATTAATAATTATTTTTATCATTAATATTTATTTTTATCATTAATATTTATTTTTATCATTATTAATTATTTTTATCATTATTATTTATATTTTTATCATTAATATTTATTTTTATCATTATTATTTATTTTTATCATTAATATTTATTTTTATCATTAATATTTATTTATATCATTAGTATTTATTTTTATTATTATTATTTATTTTTATCATTAATATTTATTTTTGTCATTAATATTTATTTTTATCATTAATAATTATTTTTATCATTAATAATTATTTTTATCATTAATATTTATTTTATCATTAATATTTATTTTTATCATTATTAATTATTTTTATCATTATTATTTATATTTTTATCATTAATATTTATTTTTTTCATTATTATTTATTTTTATCAATAATATTTATTTTTATCATTAATATTTATTTTTTATCATTAATATTTATTTTTATCATTAATATATATTTTTATCATTAATATTTATTTTTATCATTAATATTTATTTTTATCATTAATATATATTTTTATCATTAATATATATTTTTATCATTAATATATATTTTTATCATTAATATTTATTTTTATCATTAATATTTATTTTTATCCTTAATATATATTTTTATCATTAATATATATTTTTATCATTAAAATATATTTTTATCATTAATAATTATTTTTATCATTAATATTTATTTTTATCATTAATATTTATTTTTATCATTAAAATATATTTTTATCATTAATAATTATTTTTATCATTAATATTTATTTTTATCATTAATATTTATTTTTATCATTATTAATTATTTTTATCATTATTATTTATATTTTTATCATTAATATTTATTTTTATCATTATTATTTATTTTTATCATTAATATCTATTTTTATCATTAATATTTATTTTTTATCATTAATATATATTTTTATCATTAATATTTATTTTTATTATTAATATTTATTTTTATCATTAATATTTATTTTTATCATTAATATATATTTTTATCATTAATATATATTTTTATCACTAATATTTATTTTTATCATTAATATATATTTTTATCATTAATATATATTTTTATCATTAATATATATTTTTAACATTAATATTTATTTTTATCATTAATATTTATTTTTTATCATTAATATATATTTTTATCATTAATATATATTTTTAGCATTAATATTTATTTTTATCATTAATATTTATTTTTTATCATTAATATATATTTTTATCATTAAAATATATTTTTATCATTAATATTTATTTTTATCATTAATATTTATTTTTATCATTAATATTTATTTTTATCATTAATATTTATTTTTTATCATTAATATTTATTTTTATCATTAATATTTATTTTTATCATTAATATTTATTTTTATCATTAATATATATTTTTATCATTAATATTTATTTTTATCATTAATATATATTTTTATCATTAATATTTATTTTTATCATTTATATATATTTTTATCATTAATATATATTTTTATCATTAATATTTATTTTTATCATTAATATATATTTGTATCATTAATATATATTTGTATCATTAATATATATTTTTATCATTAATATTTATTTTTATCATTAATATTTATTATTATAATTATTAATATTTATTTACTCCAACAGCAACACTTCCT
>JAPQNM010001505.1:0-2500 GCA_029783475.1 Metacarcinus magister | reverse complement strand
TATCATTAATATTTATTTTTATCATTAATATTTATTTTTATCATTAATATTTATTTTTATCATTAATATTTATTTTTATCATTAATATTTATTTATATCATTATTATTTATTTTTATCATTATTATTTATTTTTATCATTAATATTTATTTTCATCATTAATATTTATTTTTATCATTAATATTTATTTTATAATTAATATTTATTTTTATCATTAATATATATTTTTATCATTAATATTTATTTTTATCATTAATATTTATTTTTTATCATTAATATATATTTATATCATTAATATATATTTTTATCATTAATATATATTTTTATCATTAATATTATTTTTATCATTGATATATATTTTTATCATTAATATTTATTTTTATCATTAATATTTATTTTTTATCATTAATATATATTTTTATCATTAATATATATTTGTATCATTAATATATATTTTTATCATTAATATTTATTTTTATCATTAATATATATTTGTATCATTAATATATATTTGTATCATTAATATATATTTTTATCATTAATATTTATTTTTATCATTAATATTTATTTTTATCATTAATATTTATTTTTATCATTAATATTTATTTTTATCATTAATATTTATTTTTATCATTAATATTTATTTTTATCATTAATATTTATTTTTATCATCATTATTTATTTTTATCATTATTATGTATTTTTATCACCAATATTTATTTTTATCATCAATATTTATTTTTATCATTAATATTTATTTTTATCATTAATATTTATTTTTATCATCATTATTTATTTTTATCATTATTATGTATTTTTATCACCAATATTTATTTTTATCATCAATATTTATTTTTATCATTAATATTTATTTTGATCATTAATACTTATTTTCATTATTAATATTTATTTTTATCATTAATATTTATTTTTATCATTAATATTTATTTTTATCATTAATATTTATTTGTATCATTATTATTTATTTGTATCATTAATATTTATTTTGATCATTAATATTTATTTGTATCGTTAATATTTATTTTTCTCATTAATATTTATTTTTTATCATTAATATTTATTTTTCATCATTATTATCTATTTTTATCATTGTTATTTATTTTTATCATTAATATTTATTTTTGTCATTGATATTTATTTTTATCATTGATATTTATTTTTTATCATTGATATTTATTTTTATCACTAATATTTATTTTTATCATTGATATTTATTTTTTTCATTAATATTTATTTTTATCATTATTATTTATTTTTATCATTAATATTTATTTTTATCACTAATATTTATTTTTATCATTAATATTTATTTTTATCATTAATATTTATTTTTTATCATTATTAATTTTTTTTATCATTGTTATTTATTTTTATCATTAATATTTATTTTTATCATTGATATTTATTTTTATCATTGATATTTATTTTTATCATTGATATTTATTTTTATCATTGATATTTATTTTTATCATTAATATTTATTTTTATCATTAATATTTATTTTTATCATTAATATTTATTTTTATCATTATTATTTATTTTTATCATTAATATTTATTTTTATCATTAATATTTATTTTTATCATTAATATTTATTTTTATCATTAATATTTATTTTTATAATTAATATTTATTTTTATCATTAATATTTATTTTTATCATCATTATTTATTTTTATCATCATTATTTATTTTTATCATCATTATTTATTTTTATCATCATTTATTTTTATCATCATTATTTATTTTTATCATTAATATTTATTTTTATCATTAATATTTATTTTTATTATTATTATTTATTTTTATCATCATTATTTATTTTTATTATTATTTAATTTTATCATCATTATTTATTTTTGTCATTAATATTTATTTTTATCATTAATATTTATTTTTATCATTAATATTTATTTTTATCATTAACATTTATTTTTATCATTAATATTTATTTTTATCATCATTATGTATTTTTATCACCAATATTTATTTTTATCATCAATATTTATTTTTATCATTAATATTTATTTTGGTCATTAATACTTATTTTCATTATTAATATTTATTTTTATCATTAATATTTATTTTTATCATTAATATTTATTTTTATCATTAATATTTATTTTTTATCATTATTATTTATTTTTATCATTATTATTTATTTGTATCATTATTATTTATTTGTATCATTAATATTTATATTTATCATTAATATTTATTTGTATCGTTAATATTTATTTTTATCATTAATATTTATTTTTTATCATTATTATTTTTTTTTATCATTGTTATTTATTTTTATCATTAATATTTATTTTTATCATTGATATTTATTTTTATCATTGATATTTATTTTTATCATTGATATTTATTTTTATCATTGATATTTATTTTTATCATTAATATTTATTTTTATCATTAATATTTATTTTTATCATTCACATTTATTTTTATCATTAATATTTATTTTTATCATCATTA
>JAPQNM010001504.1:5000-71298 GCA_029783475.1 Metacarcinus magister | reverse complement strand
ATAGTTTCATTTTACTGCGTAATTATTAGTCATAGAACAAATATTCATAATGTCAGTTGTACAGTTTATTAGGTGTATCAGATGCTGCAGTTATATTTCCAATATCTCTAATAGCTTTCGAGAAAATGAGGAGGAAAATCATGTTTTTATATAAATATTAAGTTTCATTTTACTGCGTAATTATTAGTCATAGAACAAATATTCATAATGACAGTTGTACAGTTTAATTAGTTGTATCAGATGCTGCAATGATATTTCCAATATCTCTAATAGCTTTCGAGAAAATGAGGAGGAAAGTCATGTTTTTATATAAATATTAAGTTTCATTTTACTGCGTAATTATTAGTCATAGAACAAATATTCATAATGACAGTTGTACAGTTTAATTAGGTGTATCAGATGCTGCAATGATATTTCCAATATTTCTAATAGCTTTCGGGAAAATGAGGAGGAAAGTCATGTTTTTATATAAATATTAAGTTTCATTTTACTGCGTAATTATTAGTCATAGAACAAATATTCATAATGAGAGTTGTACAGTTTAATTATTTGTATCAGATGCTGCAATGATATTTCCAATATATCTAATAGCTTTCGAGAAAATGAGGAGGAAAGTCATATTTTTATATAAATATTAAGTTTCATTTTACTGCGTAATTATTAGTCATAGAACAAATATTCATAATCACAGTTGTACAGTTTAATTAGTTGTATCAGATGCTGCAATGATATTTCCAATATCTCTAATAGCTTTCGAGAAAATGAGGAGGAAATTCATGTTTTTATATAAATATTAAGTTTCATTTTACTGCGTCATTATTAGCCATAGAACAAATATTCCTAATATCAGTTGTACAATTTAATTAGGTCTATCAGATGCTGCAATTATATTTCCAATATCTCTAATAGCTTTCGAGAAAATGACGAGGAAAATCATGTTTTTATATAAAAATACGGTTTTATTTTACTGCGTAATTATTAGTCATAGAACAAATATTCATAATATCAGTTGTAAAGTTGAATTAGGTTTATCAGATGATGCAATGATATTTCCAATATCTCTAATAGCTTTCGAGAAAACGAGGAAGAAAGTAATTTAAAAAGAAGTAAAATTCATTATTTATTAGTACTAGTGAAAATATTCATAATGACAGTAGTAGATTTTAATCAGGTCTATCAGATGCTGTAATGATATTTCCAATATCTCTAATAGCTTTCGAGAAAATGAGGAGGAATGTCATGTTTTTATATAAATATATAGTTTCATTTTACTGCATAATTATTAGTCATAGAACAAATATTCATAATGTCAGTTTTAGAGTTTAATTAGGTTTATCAGATGTTGCAGTGATATTTCCAATATCTCCAATAGCTTTCGAGAAAATGAGGAGGAAAATCATGTTTTTATATAAATATTAATTTTCATTTTACTGCGTAATTATTAGTCATAGAAAAAATATTCATAACATCAGTTGTAGAGTTTAATTAGGTGTATCAGCTGTTGCAAATATATTTCCAATATCTCTAATAGCTTCGAGAAAATGAGGAAAAAGTCATGTTTTTAAATAAATATAAAGTATAGTTTTACTGCGTAATTATTAGTCATAGAACAAATATTCATAATATCAGTTGTACAATTTAATTAGGTCTATCAGATGCTACAATTATATTTCCAATATCTCTAATAGCTTTCGAGAAAATGACGAGGAAAATCATGTTTATATATAAAAATACGGTTTTATTTTACTGCATAATTATTAGTCATAGAACAAATATTCATAATATCAGTTGTACAGTTGAATTAGGTGTATGAGATGATGCAATGATATTTCCAATATCTCTAATAGCTTTCGAGAAAACGAGGAAGAAAGTAATTTAAAAAAAAGTAAAATTCATTATTTATTAGTACTAGTGAAAATATTCATAATGACAGTAGTAGATTTTAATCAGGTCTATCAGATGCTGTAATGATATTTCCAATATCTCTAATAGCTTTCGAGAAAATGAGGAGGAATGTCATGTTTTTATATAAATATATAGTTTCATTTTACTGCGTAATTATTAGTCATAGAACAAATATTCATAATGTCAGTTTTACAGTTTAATTAGGTCTATCAGATGCTGCAGTGATATTTCCAATATCTCTAATAGCTTTCGAGAAAATGAGGAGGAAAATCATGTTTTTATATAAATATTAAGTTTCATTTTACTGCGTAATTATTAGTCATAGAACAAATATTCATAATGAGAGTTGTATAGTTTAATTAGTTTGTATCAGATGCTGCAATGATATTTCCAATATCTCTAATAGCTTTCGAGAAAATGAGGAGGAAAATCATGTTTTTATATAAATATTAAGTTTCATTTTACTGCGTAATTATTAGCCATAGAACAAATATTCATAATATCACTTGTACAGTTTAATTAGGTGTATCAGATGGTGCAAGGATATTTCCAATATCTCTAATAGCTTTCGAGAAAATGAGGAGAAAAGTTATGTTTATATAGAAATATTAAGTTTCATTTTACTGAGTAATTATTAGTCGTAGAACAAATATTCATAAAGAGAATTGTACAGTTTAATTAGTTGTATCAGATGCTGCAATGATATTTCCAATATCTCTAATAGCTTTCGAGAAAATGAGGAGGAAAGTCATGTTTTTATATAAATATTAAGTTTCATTTTACTGCGTAATTATTAGCCATAGAACAAATATTCATAATATCAGTTGTACAGTTTAATTAGGTGTATCAGATGCTGCAATAATATTTCCAATATCTCTAATAGCTTTCGAAAAAATGAGGGGAAAAGTTATGTTTATATAGAAATATTAAGTTTCATTTTACTGAGTAATTATTAGTCATAGAACAAATATTCATAATGACAGTTGTACAGTTTAATTAGGTGTATCAGATGCTGTAATGATATTTCCAATATCTCTAATAGCTTTCGAGAAAATTAGGAGGAAAGTCATGTTTTTTTATAAAAATAAAGTTTAATTTTACTGCGTAATTATTAGTCATAGAATTGATATTCATAATTTCAGTTTTACAGTTTAATTAGGTCTATCAGATGCTACAGTGATATTTCCAATATCTCTAATAGCTTTCGAGAAAATGAGGAGGAAAATCATGTTTTTATATAAATATTAAGTTTCATTTTACTGCGTAATTATTAGTCATAGAAAAAATATTCATAACATCAGTTGTAGAGTTTAATTAGGTGTATCAGCTGTTGCAATGATATTTCCAATATCTCTAATAGCTTTCGAGAAAATGAGGAAGAAAGTCATGTTTTTAAATAAATATTAAGTTTAATTTTACTGCGTAATTATTAGTCATAGAACAAATATTCATAATATCAGTTGTACAATTTAATTAGGTCTATCAGATGCTGCAATTATATTTCCAAAATCTCTAATAGCTTTCGAGAAAATGACGAGGAAAATCATGTTTTTATATAAAAATACGGTTTTATTTTACTGCGTAATTATTAGTCATAGAACAAATATTCATAATATCAGTTGTACAGTTGAATTAGGTTTATCAGATGATGCAATGATATTTCCAATATCTCTAATAGCTTTCGAGAAAACGAGGAAGAAAGAAATTTAAAAAAAAGTAAAATTCATTATTTATTAGTACTAGTGAAAATATTCATAATGACAGTAGTAGATTTTAATCAGGTTTATTAGATGCTGTAATGATATTTCCAATATCTCTAATAGCTTTCGAGAAAATGAGGAGGAATGTCATGTTTTTATATAAATATATAGTTTCATTTTACTGCGTAATTATTAGTCATAGAACAAATATTCATAATGTCAGTTTTACAGTTTAATTAGGTTTATCACATGCTGCAGTGATATTTCCAATATCTCTAATAGCTTTCGAGAAAATGAGGAGGAAAATCATGTTTTTATATAAATATTAAGTTTCATTTTACTGCGTAATTATTAGTCATAGAACAAATATTCATAATGAGAGTTGTACAGTTTAATTAGTTGTATCAGATGCTGCAATGATATTTCCAATATCTCTAATAGCTTTCGAGAAAATGAGGAAGAAAGTCATGTTTTAATATAAATATTAAGTTTCATTTTACTGCGTAATTATTATGCCATAGAACAAATATTCATAATATCAGTCGTACAATTTAATTAGGTGTATCAAATGCTGCAATGATATTTCCAATATCTCTAATAGCTTTCGAGAAAATGAGGAGAAAAGTTATGTTTATATAGAAATATTAAGTTTCATTTTACTGAGTAATTATTAGTCATAGAACAAATATTCATAATGTCAGTTTTACAGTTTAATTAGGTTTATCAGATGCTGCAGTGATATTTCCAATATCTCTAATAGCTTTCGAGAAAATGAGGAGGAAAATCATGTTTTTATATAAATATTAAGTTTCGTTTTACTGCGTAATTATTAGTCATAGAACAAATATTCATAATGACAGTTGTACAGTTTAATCAGTTGTATCAGATGCTGCAGTGATATTTCCAATATCTCTAATAGCTTTCGAGAAAATGAGGAGGAAAATCATGTTTTTATATAAATATTAAGTTTCATTTTACTGCGTAATTATTAGTCATAGAACAAATATTCATAACATCAGTTGTACAGTTTAATTAGGTCTATCAGCTGCTGCAATGATATTTCCAATATCTCTAATAGCTTTCGAGAAAATGACGAGGAAAATCAAGTTTTTATATAAAAATACGGTTTTAATTTTACTGCGTAATTATTAGTCATAGAACAAATATTCATAATATCAGTTGTACAGTTGAATTAGGTCTATCAGATGATGCAATGATATTTCCAATATCTCTAATAGCTTTCGAGAAAAGACGAGGAAGAAAGTAATTTATAAAAAAACGTTAAAATTTTATGCGTATTTATTAGTACTAGTGAAAATATTCATAATATCAGTAGTACATTTGAATCAGGTCTATCAGATGATGCAATGATATTTCCAATATCTCTAATAGCTTTCGAGAAAACGAGGAAGAAAGAAATTTAAAAAGAAGTAAAATTCATTATTTATTAGTACTAGTGAAAATATTCATAATGAAAGTAGTAGATTTTAATCAGGTCTATCAGATGCTGTAATGATATTTCCTATATCTCTAATAGCTTTCGAGAAAATGAGGAGGAATGTCAGGTTTCTATATAAATATATAGTTTCATTTTACTGCGTAATTATTAGTCATAGAACAAATATTCATAATGTCAGTTTTACAGTTTAGTTAGGTTTATCAGATGCTGCAGTGATATTTCCAATATCTCTAGTAGCTTTCGAGAAAATTAGGAGGAAAATCGTGTTTTTATATAAATATTAAGTTTCATTTTACTGCGTAATTATTAGTCATAGAACAAATATTCATAATGAGAGTTGTAAAGTTTAATTAGTTGTATCAGATGCTGCAATGATATTTCAAATTTCTCTAATAGCTTTCGAGAAAATGAGGAGGAAAGTCATGTTTTTATATAAATATTAAGTTTCATTTTACTGCGTAATTATTAGCCATAGAACAAATATTCATAATATCAGTTGTACAATTTAATTAGGTGTATCAAATGCTGCAATGATATTTCCAATATCTCCAATAGCTTTCGAGAAAATGAGGAGAAAAGTTATGTTTATATAGAAATATTAAGTTTCATTTTACTGAGTAATTATTAGTCATAGAAAAAATATTCATAATGTCAGTTTTACAGTTTAATTAGGTTTATCAGATGCTGCAGTGATATTTCCAATATCTCTAATAGCTTTCGAGAAAATTAGGAGGAAAATCATGTTTTTATATAAATATTAAGTTTCGTTTTACTGCGTAATTATTAGTCATAGAACAAATATTCATAATGACAGTTGTACAGTTTAATTAGTTGTATCAGATGCTGCAGTGATATTTCCAATATCTCTAATAGCTTGCGAGAAAATGAGGAGGAAAATCATGTTTTTATATAAATATTAAGTTTCATTTTACTGCGTAATTATTAGTCATAGAAAAAATATTCATAACATCAGTTGTAGAGTTTGATTAGGTGTGTCAGCTGTTGCAATGATATTTCCATTATCTCTAATAGCTTTCGATAAAATGAGGAAGAAAGTCATGTTTTTAAATAAATATTAAGTTTAATTTTACTGCGTAATTATTAGTCATAGAACAAATATTCATAATATCAGTTGTACAATTTAATTAGGTTTATCAGATGCTGCAGTTATATTTCCAATATTTCTAATAGCTTTCGAGAAAATGACGAGGAAAATCAAGTTTTTATATAAAAATACGGCTTTATTTTACTGCGTAATTATTAGTCATAGAACAAATATTCATAATATCAGTTGTACAGTTGAATTAGGTTAATCAGATGATGCAATGATATTTCCAATATCTCTAATAGCTTTCGAGAAAACGAGGAAGAAAGTAATTTAAAAAAAAGTAAAATTCATTATTTATTAGTACTAGTAAAATATTCATAATGACAGTAGTAGATTTTAATCAGGTCTATCAGATGCTGTAATGATATTTCCAATATCTCTAATAGCTTTCGAGAAAATGAGGAGGAATGTCATGTTTTTATATAAATATATAGTTTCATTTTACTGCGTAATTATTAGTCATAGAACAAATATTCATAATGTCAGTTTTACAGTTTAATTAGGTCTATCAGATGCTGCAGTGATATTTCCAATATCTCTAATAGCTTTCGAGAAAATGTGGAGGAAAATCATGTTTTTATATTAATATTAAGTTTCATTTTACTGCGTAATTATTAGTCATAGAACAAATATTCATAATGAGAGTTGTACAGTTTAATTAGTTGTATCAGATGCTGCAATGATATTTCCAATATCTCTAATAGCTTTCGAGAAAATGAGGAGGAAAGTCATGTTTTTATATAAATAATAACTTTCATTTTACTGCGTAATTATTAGCCATAGAACAAATATTCATAATATCAGTTGTACAGTTTAATTAGGTGTATCAGATGCTGCAATGATATTTCCAATATCTCTAATAGCTTTCGAGAAAATGAAGAGAAAAGTTATGTTTATATAGAAATATTAAGTTTCATTTTACTGAGTAATTATTAGTCATAGAACAAATATTCATAAAGACAGTTGTACAGTTTAATTAGGTGTATCAGATGCTGTAATGATATTTCCAATATCTATAATAGCTTTCGAGAAAATTAGGAGGAAAGTCATGTTTTTATATAAATATAAAGTTTAATTTTACTGCGTAATTATTAGTCATAGAATTGATATTCATAATTTCAGTTTTACAGTTTAATTAGGTCTATCAGATGCTACAGTGATATTTCCAATATCTCTAATAGCTTTCGAGAAAATGAGGAGGAAAATCATATTTTTATATAAATATTAAGTTTCATTTTACTGCGTAATTATTAGTCATAGAAAAAATATTCATAACATCAGTTGTAGAGTTTAATTAGGTGTATCAGCTGTTGCAATGATATTTCCAATATCTCTAATAGCTTTCGAGAAAATGAGGAAGAAAGTCATGTTTTTAAATAAATATTAAGTTTAATTTTACTGCGTAATTATTAGTCATAGAACAAATATTCATAATATCAGTTGTACAATTTAATTATGTCTATCAGATGCTGCAATTATATTTCCAAAATCTCTAATAGCTTTCGAGAAAATGACGAGGAAAATCATGTTTTTATATAAAAATACGGTTTTATTTTACTGCGTAATTATTAGTCATAGAACAAATATTCATAATATCAGTTGTACAGTTGAATTAGGTTTATCAGATGATGCAATGATATTTCCAATATCTCTAATAGCTTTCGAGAAAACGAGGAAGAAAGAAATTTAAAAAAAAGTAAAATTCATTATTTATTAGTACTAGTGAAAATATTGATAATGACAGTAGTAGATTTTAATCAGGTCTATCAGATGCTGTAATGATATTTCCAATATCTCTAATAGCTTTCGAGAAAATGAGGGGGAATGTCATGTTTTTATATAAAAATATAGTTTCGTTTTACTGCGTAATTATTAGTCATAGAACAAATATTCATAATGACAGTTTTACAGTTTAATTAGTTGTATCAGATGCTGCAGTGATATTTCGAATATCTCTAATAGCTTTCGAGAAAATGAGGAGGAAAATCATGTTTTTATATAAATATTAAGTTTCATTTTACTGCGTAATTATTAGTCATAGAAAAAATATTCATAACATCAGTTGTAGAGTTTGATTAGGTGTATCATCTGTTGCAATGATATTTCCATTATCTCTAATAGCTTGCGATAAAATGAGGAAGAAAGTGATGTTTTTAAATAAATATTAAGTTTAATTTTACTGCGTAATTATTAGTCATAGAACAAATATTCATAATATCAGTTGTACAATTTAATTAGGTTTATCAGATGCTGCAATTATATTTCCAATATCTCTAATAGCTTTCGAGAAAATGACGAGGAAAATCAAGTTTTTATATAAAAATACAGTTTTATTTTACTGCGTAGTTATTAGTCATAGAACAAATATTCAAAATATCAGTTGTACAGTTGAATTAGGTTTATCAGATGATGCAATGATATTTCCAATATCTCTAATAGCTTTCGAGAAAACGAGGAAGAAAGAAATTAAAAAAAAAGTAAAATTCATTATTTATTAGTACTAGTGAAAATATTCATAATGACAGTAGTAGATTTTAATCAGGTCTATCAGATGCTGTAATGATATTTCCTATATCTCTAATAGCTTTCGAGAAAATGAGGAGGAGTGTCAGGTTTCTATATAAATATATAGTTTCATTTTACTGCGTAATTATTAGTCATAGAACAAATATTCATAATGTCAGTTTTACAGTTTAGTTAGGTTTATCAGATGCTGCAGTGATATTTCTAATATCTCTAATAGCTTTCGAGAAAATTAGGAGGAAAATCATGTTTTTATATAAATATTAAGTTTCATTTTACTGCGTAATTATTAGTCATAGAACAAATATTCATAATGAGAGTTGTACAGTTTAATTAGTTGTATCAGATGCTGCAATGATATTTCCAATATCTCTAATAGCTTTCGAGAAAATGAGGAGGAAATTCATGTTTTTATATAAATATTAAGTTTCATTTTACTGCGTAATTACTAGCCATAGAACAAATATTCAAAATATCAGTTGTACAGCTTAATTAAGTGTATCAGATGCTGTAATAATATTTCTAATATCTCTAATAGCTTTCGAGAAAATGAGGAGAAAAGTTATGTTTATATAGAAATATTAAGTTTCATTTTACTGAGTAATTATTAGTCATAGAACAAATATTCATAATGACAGTTGTACAGTTTAATTAGGTGTATCAGATGCTGTAATGATATTTCCAATATCTCTAATAGCTTTCGAGAAAATTAGGAGGAAAGTCATGTTTTTATATAAATATAAAGTTTAATTTTACTACGTAATTATTAGTCATAGAATTGATATTCATAATTTCAGTTTTACAGTTTAATTAGGTCTATCAGATGCTACAGTGATATTTCCAATATCTCTAATAGCTTTCGAGAAAATGAGGAGGAAAATCATGTTTTTATATAAATATTAAGTTTCATTTTACTGCGTAATTATTAGTCATAGAACAAATATTCATAATGAGAGTTGTGCAGTTTAATTAGTTGTATCAGATGCTGCAATATTTCCAATATCTCTAATAGCTTTCGAGAAAATGAGAAGGAAAGTCATGTTTTTATATAAATATTAAGTTTCATTTTACTGCGTAATTATTATCCATAGAACAAATATTCATAATATCAGTTGTACAATTTAATTAGGTGTATCAAATGCTGCAATGATATTTCCAATATCTCTAATAGCTTTCGAGAAAATGAGGAGAAAATTTATGTTTATATAGAAATATTAAGTTTCATTTTACTGAGTAATTATTAGTCATAGAACAAATATTCATAATGTCAGTTTTACAGTTTAATTAGGTTTATCAGATGCTGCAGTGATATTTCCAATATCTCTAATAGCTTTCGAGAAAATGAGGAGGAAAATCATGTTTTTATATAAATATTAAGTTTCATTTTCCTGCGTAATTATTAGTCATAGAAAAAATATTCATAACATCAGTTGTAGAGTTTGATTAGGTGTGTCAGCTGTTGCAATGATATTTCCATTATCTCTAATAGCTTTCGATAAAATGAGGAAGAAAGTCATGTTTTTAAATAAATATTAAGTTTAATTTTACTGCGTAATTATTAGTCATAGAACAAATATTCATAATATCAGTTGTACAATTTAATTAGGTCTATCAGATGCTGCAATTATATTTCCAATATCTCTAATAGCTTTCGAGAAAATGACGAGGAAAATCAAGTTTTTATATAAAAATACGGTTTTATTTTACTGCGTAATTATTAGTCATAGAACAAATATTCATAATATCAGTTGTACAGTTGAATTAGGTTAGTCAGATGATGCAATGATATTTCCAATATCTCTAATAGCTTTCGAGAAAACGAGGAAGAAAGTAATTTAAAAAAAAGTAAAATTCATTATTTATTAGTACTAGTGAAAATATTCATAATGACAGTAGTAGATTTTAATCAGGTCTATCAGATGCTGTAATGATATTTCCTATATCTCTAATAGCTTTCGAGAAAATGAGGAGGAATGTCAGGTTTCTATATAAATATATAGTTTCATTTTACTGCGTAATTATTAGTCATAGAACAAATATTCATAATGTCAGTTTTACAGTTTAGTTAGGTTTATCAGATGCTGCAGTGATATTTCCAATATCTCTAGTAGCTTTCGAGAAAATTAGGAGGAAAATCGTGTTTTTATATAAATATTAAGTTTCATTTTACTGCGTAATTATTAGTCATAGAACAAATATTCATAATGAGAGTTGTAAAGTTTAATTAGTTGTATCAGATGCTGCAATGATATTTCAAATTTCTCTAATAGCTTTCGAGAAAATGAGGAGGAAAGTCATGTTTTTATATAAATATTAAGTTTCATTTTACTGCGTAATTATTAGCCATAGAACAAATATTCATAATATCAGTTGGACAATTTAATTAGGTGTATCAAATGCTGCAATGATATTTCCAATATCTCCAATAGCTTTCGAGAAAATGAGGAGAAAAGTTATGTTTATATAGAAATATTAAGTTTCATTTTACTGAGTAATTATTAGTCATAGAATAAATATTCATAATGTCAGTTTTACAGTTTAATTAGGTTTATCAGATGCTGCAGTGATATTTCCAATATCTCTAATAGCTTTCGAGAAAATTAGGAGGAAAATCATGTTTTTATATAAATATTAAGTTTCGTTTTACTGCGTAATTATTAGTCATAGAACAAATATTCATAATGACAGTTGTACAGTTTAATTAGTTGTATCAGATGCTGCAGTGATATTTCCAATATCTCTAATAGCTTTCGAGAAAATGAGGAGGAAAATCATGTTTTTATATAAATATTAAGTTTCATTTTACTGCGTAATTATTAGTCATAGAAAAAATATTCATAACATCAGTTGTAGAGTTTGATTAGGTGTGTCAGCTGTTGCAATGATATTTCCATTATCTCTAATAGCTTTCGATAAAATGAGGAAGAAAGTCATGTTTTTAAATAAATATTAAGTTTAATTTTACTGCGTAATTATTAGTCATAGAACAAATATTCATAATATCAGTTGTACAATTTAATTAGGTTTATCAGATGCTGCAGTTATATTTCCAATATTTCTAATAGCTTTCGAGAAAATGACGAGGAAAATCAAGTTTTTATATAAAAATACGGTTTTATTTTACTGCGTAATTATTAGTCATAGAACAAATATTCATAATATCATTTGTACAGTTGAATTAGGTTAATCAGATGATGCAATGATATTTCCAATATCTCTAATAGCTTTCGAGAAAACGAGGAAGAAAGTAATTTAAAAAAAAGTAAAATTCATTATTTATTAGTACTAGTGAAAATATTCATAATGACAGTAGTAGATTTTAATCAGGTCTATCAGATGCTGTAATGATATTTCCAATATCTCTAATAGCTTTCGAGAAAATGAGGAGGAATGTCATGTTTTTATATAAATATATAGTTTAATTTTACTGCGTAATTATTAGTCATAGAACAAATATTCATAATGTCAGTTTTACAGTTTAATTAGGTCTATCAGATGCTGCAGTGATATTTCCAATATCTCTAATAGCTTTCGAGAAAATGGGAGGAAAATCATGTTTTTATATTAATATTAAGTTTCATTTTACTGCGTAATTATTAGTCATAGAACAAATATTCATAATGAGAGTTGTACAGTTTAATTAGTTGTATCAGATGCTGCAATGATATTTCCAATATCTTTAATAGCTTTCGAGAAAATGAGGAGGAAAGTCATGTTTTTATATAAATAATAACTTTCATTTTACTGCGTAATTATTAGCCATAGAACAAATATTCATAATATCAGTTGTACAGTTTAATTAGGTGTATCAGATGCTGCAATGATATTTCCAATATCTCTAATAGCTTTCGAGAAAATGAAGAGAAAAGTTATGTTTATATAGAAATATTAAGTTTCATTTTACTGAGTAATTATTAGTCATAGAACAAATATTCATAAAGACAGTTGTACAGTTTAATTAGGTGTATCAGATGCTGTAATGATATTTCCAATATCTATAATAGCTTTCGAGAAAATTAGGAGGAAAGTCATGTTTTTATATAAATATAAAGTTTAATTTTACTGCGTAATTATTAGTCATAGAATTGATATTCATAATTTCAGTTTTACAGTTTAATTAGGTCTATCAGATGCTACAGTGATATTTCCAATATCTCTAATAGCTTTCGAGAAAATGAGGAGGAAAATCATATTTTTATATAAATATTAAGTTTCATTTTACTGCGTAATTATTAGTCATAGAAAAAATATTCATAACATCAGTTGTAGAGTTTAATTAGGTGTATCAGCTGTTGCAATGATATTTCCAATATCTCTAATAGCTTTCGAGAAAATGAGGAAGAAAGTCATGTTTTTAAATAAATATTAAGTTTAATTTTACTGCGTAATTATTAGTCATAGAACAAATATTCATAATATCAGTTGTACAATTTAATTAGGTCTATCAGATGCTGCAATTATATTTCCAAAATCTCTAATAGCTTTCGAGAAAATGACGAGGAAAATCATGTTTTTATATAAAAATACGGTTTTATTTTACTGCGTAATTATTAGTCATAGAACAAATATTCATAATATCAGTTGTACAGTTGAATTAGGTTTATCAGATGATGCAATGATATTTCCAATATCTCTAATAGCTTTCGAGAAAACGAGGAAGAAAGAAATTTAAAAAAAAGTAAAATTCATTATTTATTAGTACTAGTGAAAATATTCATAATGACAGTAGTAGATTTTAATCAGGTCTATCAGATGCTGTAATGATATTTCCAATATCTCTAATAGCTTTCGAGAAAATGAGGGGGAATGTCATGTTTTTATATAAAAATATAGTTTCGTTTTACTGCGTAATTATTAGTCATAGAACAAATATTCATAATGACAGTTTTACAGTTTAATTAGTTGTATCAGATGCTGCAGTGATATTTCGAATATCTCTAATAGCTTTCGAGAAAATGAGGAGGAAAATCATGTTTTTATATAAATATTAAGTTTCATTTTACTGCGTAATTATTAGTCATAGAAAAAATATTCATAACATCAGTTGTAGAGTTTGATTAGGTGTATCATCTGTTGCAATGATATTTCCATATCTCTAATAGCTTTCGATAAAATGAGGAAGAAAGTGATGTTTTTAAATAAATATTAAGTTTAATTTTACTGCGTAATTATTAGTCATAGAACAAATATTCATAATATCAGTTGTACAATTTAATTAGGTCTATCAGATGCTGCAATTATATTTCCAATATCTCTAATAGCTTTCGAGAAAATGACGAGGAAAATCAAGTTTTTATATAAAAATACAGTTTTATTTTACTGCGTAATTATTAGTCATAGAACAAATATTCATAATGTCAGTTTTACAGTTTAGTTAGGTTTATCAGATGCTGCAGTGATATTTCCAATATCTCTAATAGCTTTCGAGAAAATGTAGGAGGAAAATCATGTTTTTATATAAATATTAAGTTTCATTTTACTGCGTAATTATTAGTCATAGAACAAATATTCATAATGAGAGTTGTACAGTTTAATTAGTTGTATCAGATGCTGCAATGATATTTCCAATATCTCTAATAGCTTTCGAGAAAATGAGGAGGAAATTCATGTTTTTATATAAATATTAAGTTTCATTTTACTGCGTAATTACTAGCCATAGAACAAATATTCAAAATATCAGTTGTACAGCTTAATTAAGTGTATCAGATGCTGTAATAATATTTCTAATATCTCTAATAGCTTTCGAGAAAATGAGGAGAAAAGTTATGTTTATATAGAAATATTAAGTTTCATTTTACTGAGTAATTATTAGTCATAGAACAAATATTCATAATGACAGTTGTACAGTTTAATTAGGTGTATCAGATGCTGTAATGATATTTCCAATATCTCTAATAGCTTTCGAGAAAATTAGGAGGAAAGTCATGTTTTTATATAAATATAAAGTTTAATTTTACTACGTAATTATTAGTCATATAATGATATTCATAATTTCAGTTTTACAGTTTAATTAGTTCTATCAGATGCTACAGTGATATTTCCAATATCTCTAATAGCTTTCGAGAAAATGAGGAGGAAAATCATGTTTTTATATAAATATTAAGTTTCATTTTACTGCGTAATTATTAGTCATAGAACAAACATTAATAATGAGAGTTGTGCAGTTTAATTAGTTGTATCAGATGCTGCAATGATATTTCCAATATCTCTAATAGCTTTCGAGAAAATGAGAAGGAAAGTCATGTTTTTATATAAATATTAAGTTTCATTTTACTGCGTAATTATTATCCATAGAACAAATATTCATAATATCAGTTGTACAATTTAATTAGGTGTATCAAATGCTGCAATGATATTTCCAATATCTCTAATAGCTTTCGAGAAAATGAGGAGAAAATTTATGTTTATATAGAAATATTAAGTTTCATTTTACTGAGTAATTATTAGTCATAGAACAAATATTCATAATGTCAGTTTTACAGTTTAATTAGGTTTATCAGATGCTGCAGTGATATTTCCAATATCTCTAATAGCTTTCGAGAAAATGAGGAGGAAAATCATGTTTTTATATAAATATTAAGTTTCATTTTCCTGCGTAATTATTAGTCATAGAAAAAATATTCATAACATCAGTTGTAGAGTTTGATTAGGTGTGTCAGCTGTTGCAATGATATTTCCATTATCTCTAATAGCTTTCGATAAAATGAGGAAGAAAGTCATGTTTTTAAATAAATATTAAGTTTAATTTTACTGCGTAATTATTAGTCATAGAACAAATATTCATAATATCAGTTGTACAATTTAATTAGGTCTATCAGATGCTGCAATTATATTTCCAATATCTCTAATAGCTTTCGAGAAAATGACGAGGAAAATCAAGTTTTTATATAAAAATACGGTTTTATTTTACTGCGTAATTATTAGTCATAGAACAAATATTCATAATATCAGTTGTACAGTTGAATTAGGTTAGTCAGATGATGCAATGATATTTCCAATATCTCTAATAGCTTTCGAGAAAACGAGGAAGAAAGTAATTTAAAAAAAAGTAAAATTCATTATTTATTAGTACTAGTGAAAATATTCATAATGACAGTAGTAGATTTTAATCAGGTCTATCAGATGCTGTAATGATATTTCCAATATCTCTAATAGCTTTCGAGAAAATGAGGAGGAATGTCAGGTTTTCTATATAAATATATAGTTTCATTTTACTGCGTAATTATTAGTCATAGAACAAATATTCATAATGTCAGTTTTACAGTTTAGTTAGGTTTATCAGATGCTGCAGTGATATTTCCAATATCTCTAGTAGCTTTCGAGAAAATGAGGAGGAAAATCATGTTTTTATATAAATATTAAGTTTCATTTTACTGCGTAATTATTAGTCATAGAACAAATATTCATAATGAGCGTTGTACAGTTTAATTAGTTGTATCAGATGCTGCAATGATATTTCCAATATCTCTAATAGCTTTCGAGAAAATGAGGAGGAAAGTCATGTTTTTATATAAATATTAAGTTTCATTTTACTGCGTAATTATTAGCCATAGAACAAATATTCATAATATCAGTTGGACAGTTTAATTAGGTGTATCAGATGCTGCAATGATATTTCCAATATCTCAATAGCTTTCGAGAAAATGAGGAGAAAAGTTATGTTTATATAGAAATATTAAGTTTCATTTTACTGAGTAATTATTAGTCATAGAACAAATATTCATAATGTCAGTTGTACAGTTTAATTAGGTGTATCAGATGCTGCAGTGATATTTCCAATATCTCTAATAGCTTTCGAGAAAATTAGGAGGAAAGTCATGTTTTTATATAAATATTAAGTTTCGTTTTACTGCGTAATTATTAGTCATAGAACAAATATTCATAATGACAGTTGTACAGTTTAATTAGGTCTATCAGATGCTGCAGTGATATTTCCAATATCTCTAATAGCTTTCGAGAAAATGAGGAGGAAAATCATGTTTTTATATAAATATTAAGTTTCATTTTACTGCGTAATTATTAGTCATAGAAAAAATATTCATAACATCATTTGTAGAGTTTAATTAGGTGTATCAGCAGTTGCAATGATATTTCCAATATCTCTAATAGCTTTCGAGAAAATGAGGAAGAAAGTCATGTTTTTAAATAAATATTAAGTTTAATTTTACTGCGTAATTATTAGTCATAGAACAAATATTCATAATATCAGTTGTACAATTTAATTAGGTCTATCAGATGCTGCAGTTATATTTCCAATATCTCTAATAGCTTTCGAGAAAATGACGAGGAAAATCATGTTTTTATATAAAAATACGGTTTTATTTTACTGCGTAATTATTAGTCATAGAACAAATATTCATAATATCAGTTGTACAGTTGAATTAGGTTAATCAGATGATGCAATGATATTTCCAATATCTCTAATAGCTTTCGAGAAAACGAGGAAGAAAGTAATTTAAAAAAAGTAAAATTCATTATTTATTAGTACTAGTGAAAATATTCATAATGACAGTAGTAGATTTTAATCAGGTCTATCAGATGCTGTAATGATATTTCCAATATCTCTAATAGCTTTCGAGAAAATGAGGAGGAATGTCATGTTTTTATATAAATATATAGTTTAATTTTACTGCGTAATTATTAGTCATAGAACAAATATTCATAATGTCAGTTTTACAGTTTAATTAGGTCTATCAGATGCTGCAGTGATATTTCCAATATCTCTAATAGCTTTCGAGAAAATGAGGAAGGAAAATCATGTTTTTATATAATATTAAGTTTCATTTTACTGCGTAATTATTAGTCATAGAACAAATATTCATAATGAGAGTTGTACAGTTTAATTAGTTGTATCAGATGCTGCAATGATATTTCCAATATCTCTAATAGCTTTCGAGAAAATGAGGAGGAAAGTCATGTCTTTATATAAATATTAAGTTTCATTTTACTGCGTAATTATTAGCCATAGAACAAATATTCATAATATCAGTTGTACAGTTTAATTAGGTGTATCAGATGCTGCAATGATATTTCCAATATCTCTAATAGCTTTCGAGAAAATGAGGAGAAAAGTTATGTTTATATAGAAATATTAAGTTTCATTTTACTGAGTAATTATTAGTCATAGAACAAATATTCATAATGTCAGTTGTACAGTTTAATTAGGTGTATCAGATGCTGCAATGATATTTCCAATATCTCTAATAGCTTTCGAGAAAATGAGGAGGAAAGTCATGTTTTTATATAAATATAAAGTTTAATTTTACTGCGTAATTATTAGTCATAGAACAGATATTCATAATGTCAGTTTGTACAGTTTAATTAGGTCTATCAGATGCTGCAGTGATATTTCCAATATCTCTAATAGCTTTCGAGAAAATGAGGAGGAAAATCATGTTTTTATATAAATATTAAGTTTCATTTTACTGCGTAATTATTAGTCATAGAAAAAATATTCATAACATCAGTTGTAGAGTTTAATTAGGTGTATCAGCTGTTGCAATGATATTTCCAATATCTCTAATAGCTTTCGAGAAAATGAGGAAGAAAGTCATGTTTTTAAATAAATATTAAGTTTAATTTTACTGCGTAATTATTAGTCATAGAACAAATATTCATAATATCAGTTGTACAATTTAATTAGGTCTATCAGATGCTGCAATTATATTTCCAAAATCTCTAATAGCTTTCGAGAAAATGACGAGGAAAATCATGTTTTTATATAAAAATACGGTTTTATTTTACTGCGTAATTATTAGTCATAGAACAAATATTCATAATATCAGTTGTACAGTTGAATTAGGTTTATCAGATGATGCAATGATATTTCCAATATCTCTAATAGCTTTCGAGAAAACGAGGAAGAAAGAAATTTAAAAAAAAGTAAAATTCATTATTTATTAGTACTAGTGAAAATATTCATAATGACAGTAGTAGATTTTAATCAGGTCTATCAGATGCTGTAATGATATTTCCAATATCTCTAATAGCTTTCGAGAAAATGAGGGGGAATGTCATGTTTTTATATAAAAATATAGTTTCGTTTTACTGCGTAATTATTAGTCATAGAACAAATATTCATAATGACAGTTTTACAGTTTAATTAGTTGTATCAGATGCTGCAGTGATATTTCGAATATCTCTAATAGCTTTCGAGAAAATGAGGAGGAAAATCATGTTTTTATATAAATATTAAGTTTCATTTTACTGCGTAATTATTAGTCATAGAAAAAATATTCATAACATCAGTTGTAGAGTTTGATTAGGTGTATCATCTGTTGCAATGATATTTCCATTATCTCTAATAGCTTTCGATAAAATGAGGAGAAAATGATGTTTTTAAATAAATATTAAGTTTAATTTTACTGCGTAATTATTAGTCATAGAACAAATATTCATAATATCAGTTGTACAGTTTAATTAGGTCTATCAGATGCTGCAATTATATTTCCAATATCTCTAATAGCTTTCGAGAAAATGACGAGGAAAATCATGTTTTTATATAAAAATTACAGTTTTATTTTACTGCGTAATTATTAGTCATAGAACAAATATTCATAATGACAGTTGTACAGTTTAATTAGGTTTATCAGATGCTGCAATGATATTTCCAATATCTCTAATAGCTTTCGAGAAAATGAGGAGGAAAGTCATGTTTTTATATAAATATAAGTTTAATTTTACTGCGTAATTATTAGTCATAGAACAAATATTCATAATGACAGTTGTACAGTTTAATTAGGTCTATCAGATGCTGCAATGATATTTCCAATATCTCTAATAGCTTTCGAGAAAATGAGGAGGAAAGTCATGTTTTATATATAATATATTAAGTTTCATTTTACTGCGTAATTATTAGTCATAGAACAAATATTCATAATGACAGTTGTACAGTTTAATTAGGTCTATCAGATGCTGCAATGATATTTCCAATATCTCTAATAGCTTTCGAGAAAATGAGGAGGAAAATCATGTTTTTATATTAATATTAAGTTTCATTTTACTGCGTAATTATTAGTCATAGAACAAATATTCATAATGACAGTTGTACAGTTTAATTAGTGTATCAGATGCTGCAATGATATATCCAATATTTCCAATATTTTCAATATCCAATATCTAATGCTAGCTAGAAGAGCCCGTCGCTGACGGCCGACGGAGCGACGGTTATATATTGCTGCCGGCGGTGTTGCCAAACCGTAGTTATCGTACCGTAAAATTATCTATTGAATATCACATAAATACTCATAAGAACGGTAATTCTGATACATAAGACAATAGAAATTTGTAAATAATGATAAAAGTTGTTACACTGGCCTATACATCATATGTATATGCATGGGAATGATATAAAGATCTTGTCACAGACGTCGTGCCGCAAACACAGGAGAAGGAGACGCTGCTGGCACATATGGTGTGCCGCAAGCACTGAATGGGTTAAGGAAGGTTTCAATGGTGTCCTGATCAACTTGTTCGTGAAGAGCAGGACCGTCTTTAGACACCGTGCCAGTGTCGAGGGAGGAGGGGGCTTCTGCCTCATCGGGAGGGGAAGGGTTTACGATGGCAGCGGTGCCAGTGTTGTGCGGGGTTGTGTCGGAATGAGCGCAGGGATTGTTGACAGCGTCTTGGTCACCCTCGTCCTCAGAATCGTGTTTTCCCGTCTTGGGGCAAGGCGTTCGATGGCGGCCTTACCCTCGTGCCCGGAACAAGATCGCCACCACCACCACCACCAGTGACGCCGCCATCACGCTGCCCTTCAGGTAATACAAGAAAACCCAGGCAGACGTGGGTATCGGCTCCCTCAATTCTTCTTTAAGTCGCATGATTTTCAAGACAGCCATGACATGCAGTCCGAAGAGGGGCGGTGCCCACACCTCAGGTAGGGGGGGTGGAGGGGGGGGAGGCCACAGCCACCGAACAAGCGGCTCAAACAGCCACTGCAGCAGTGAGGGTTGAGGCTTCCTTGCCTCTACCTTCATCTCCAGGTCCTTGGCGATGCTTTCCAGCCACACCGCTGAAACCCACCAGCAGGAGGCGAGTACAGCGGCGATGCACACAAGCTTGATGCAGGCGAACAAGTGCTTCAGATTCAACTTCTTGATGCAGATCATTGTTTTATTATATCTAATTTAGCATATCTCCAAAACCGAGATGGCCAGAATATTCAACTAGATTTTAAAGTCAGTAAGTTGGACCCTTGCCGCCTCTACTCCAACCTGTCTCCTGATTGGTCAGAATCTTTCTCATGACACCAGAAGGCACGTGATTAGCAGTGAATCATAAAGCCACTAACACGTGCTTAAAACACTGTAATACCTTCATTTTTTTTCTTCTAATTTTCATAATTTATTTGGCATAGGTTTTATCTTTTAATAATATATTGTTTTTTTTTTCTTCTTATCTATTACAGAGTGAGTGTTGCTAGATTACTTTCTTCCCTTATTCAAACAGTTATTTTTTTCTTCATTTAAAGTAGATGAATGCTGTTTAAGGTTGATTATATCTGTATTATGAATATTTATGTTGCTGGGATGAAGGGAGGCGTGGTGTGTGTAAGGGTGGAAGTGGGTGGGGGGTTGAACAGGGTGTGAGGAGGGAGACAATAAGGGAAAGGGGTGAGAAGGAAGTCGGCAGATAATTTGAAGTCCCGGCACGTCATCAACCCCCCCCACCTCTCGTTCTCCTTCTACACACCCCCACACTATGATGGTAATAGATGGGTGATATCCGAATGATTTAATTAATGTTCTTGATGTGATGGTTACTGAAACGGAAACCATGACAACCGTTTTTTTTTCATAAGGAATGAATGTAATAAAAATAAAATAAGGAATGAATGAATAAAAAATAAAAAATCATTGCAATAGAATTAACAAGAAAAAAATATTGCATATACTAAAAATATATAATAAAAGAGTTGATATCACACAGAATTTACCTTTCAAGTGACTATTCTCATACATACATACATACGTGGTCAGGATATATATATATAGTTAGTGTATGGAATCGCAAAGCAGAGGGTGAGCAATAGGTTAGTGCAGCGTGTCTGATCAGATTAATGAGTCAAAGGTTAGATTAAAGCTGAATTGCCACTCCATAAAGGTGATTCACTGGCTATGGCAGGTTCCAGGTAGCCTTTGCGTTAAACATGGAGTGAAAAGATGATTGTATGCCAAGGACGACAATGGCAACGTAATGGTTGTTTGTCTGCCAGCCGTGTGTGAGCGCGTCTTAGGCAGGGAGATGTGTGTGTGTGTGTGTGTGTGTGTGTGTGTGTGTGTGTGCGTGTGTGCTTGAGAGAGAGAGAGAGAGAGAGAGAGAGAGAGAGAGAGAGAGAGAGAGAGAGAGAGAGAGAGAGAGAGAGAGAGAGAGAGAGTTCCTGTCACCTTCCCCTGGGGCTTTGAGATGACCTAACGTAGTGTTTGAGGAAGAGTTACGGGGACAGGCAAACGGGCTGTGTTAGTTCACGTGTGTGTGTATGTGAGAGAGAGAGAGAGAGAGAGAGAGAGAGAGAGAGAGAGAGAGAGAGAGAGAGAGAGAGAGAGAGAGAGAGAGAGAGAGAGAGAGATACACAATACATTTTAAAACGAAAATGTGAAAAAAATATAATAATTCAAAATCAAGATTACATCCTTTTACACCGGTTTACAATCTCTCTCTGTTAATGACGTATGTAATTTGTTCCCGCCCCGATAATTTGAATTCGTTTCTCTGCACCGACGCTGAGGATCGAGCAGGAAATGTATTTTGTAGAACGATCGGAAAAAAAAAAAGAAACTCACCCCATCTTTACATTACATTCCAGTGTGATGATGGTGGGGTCTCTGCGGAAATGGGAAGGTTGTAATTTCTTGGTTTTGGAAAATTAATAGAAAATTGTGTAGAATAGATAATTTTGGTGATGCGTGTGTTGGTCTGTGAGTGAAGGTGAGGCTGCTGTGGAGGAAGGATAGATAGAAGGTCAAGCAGGTGGAGACAGAAACCTGCTCGGCGTAATGCAAGGCTGGTTTGGTTGGGTTAGGTTAGCATGGGGCTGGATACGGGCGGGTGGACTTAGGGGTGAGACTGTGCTGTTGGCTGAGGCGTGCATGACAATATATTTAGAACGCAATTACATTTATGCAAAGCTTGTGTGGCACGCTAATGAGGTCCACCAACGCTGTGACAATATTAGATTAGGCTGCGTCTGTTACGACTTTTCTCTCTCCTGTTATCATCGTCGTCGTTCCAGTTTTACCGTCTAACTGGTCCTGGCTTGTAGCGGCGACGTAATTTTCAAGCGACGTCAGTTAGTTCGCTGGATTTCCTTTTGCAGCCCGCGTCAGAGGCCAAATTTGGTTTCCACACTACGACAACGACTCTGGTGAACTCTATAGTCATTATACCCACTATCACAGTCATAGTGCTGCTGCTGTTGCCGCCTCCCCGCCCCTGAACAGCCTTGCGGTAACGCCTCCGTCGGCCGGGATGATAACAGGATCGGAGTAGCTCGGGAACAGCAGCAGCGGTAAGTAGATTTTGCTTAACGCGATATGCCTAATTTCCCGCTCTTTTTATGTCTGTAATCCCATCACGGAAGGTTGAAGCGGATGAATGTTCAGCTCTTTATCTCTATCTCTCTCTCTCTCTTTCCCCATCCACCATCTCCCTATCCACCCACTCCCCTCTACCTCTCTCGCTCTCTCTCTCTCTCTCTCTCTCTCTGCCCCCATCCACACACTCTCTGTCCTCCCCTCCTCCACCCGCCTTGAAATATAAAGTACGGCGCTGCAAATAGTAGTAGATTCCTTGTCCTGCAAAAACTACTACAACAAATTCCACCGACAGCGGTCAGGATTTTGTTTATTCACTCACTCTTGTTGCATAATAGAGGGACTCCACCTGTACTTTACGAAGCTTTACGAACTTATCAGTGTTTTAGGTCTGATCTAATGCCATGACATGTAGCCCAGTACTCTTTTATTTCCTTATTTTGCGTGATGTTCTATGTATGTGAAGCATTTGATATTCCTGGTAGTTTTTGCTGCGTGGTGATGTTCGTCATTGTCAGGTTTGAATTTTTTAAAAGTATAATGTAGAGAACAAGTTTCATTTTAGTTGTTTTGTCACAGTTTTAAGACCTCAGTGACCTTCAACATTTTCTTCTCTATCATTTGATGTCGTATTACTGAATAAAATAAATAGATTTGTCTCAAGATATTTATTTTATTGAAAGGAAACAAGATGTTTCACAAAATCAAATAAGAATGTTTTCTCAAGTTATTTAACGGGAAGGAAACGAAAACTTCTCTCAATATAGCATTTGTGAGAGCCACAAAATTGTCCTACAGGTTTTATCAACTTGGAGATCTATCTATCTATCTATCTATATGCCAGGCTGTTATCCCCATAAAGCAGGGTAGCCAAGACAAGGCACGCTACACACACGAGTTTAAACATGACAAAACACTAATGTTTTGTTCTTTTGCTGCAAATAAATCAGACGAAACGAGTGAAGGAAACTGAGAAGATGTTTACCATTCATTGTGTTGCTAAGTCTATCATTATGGTGCAGCCGTGTAGTGTTTCGAGTGTCTCCCTGGCGTGTAGTGCTGACTGTTCCTTGTTGTGTACCCAAAGCAACCGTCATACCGCCTATTCTTTACCTTCCCTCATGGCTTGCCTAATAACCGAGTACCGGGAGAAACGTGCGGAAACTGAACCGTACTCACCCGGATGTTATGACCGGATTTGTGACCCGCGGTGAGGAATCCTTACCCACCAGAGACTCCTCTTAATAGGAGTCATAATGGAACACAATAGGCTAATGCTGCTTCACATGTACCATTCAATTTTTTTATCTTTCGTGTAAGATTTATGTTTTGTTTAGAGTTAATATAACTTTTCCAGCATAACGAACGCAATGTAAAGTTGATCATCTTTTTTTTTATTTGAGGAGAAAGAAGAGGAAGAGGAGAAGGAGGAGGAGGAGGACAGAAATAGACGGAACTGAGAGAAATTAACAATATTCTGTATCGAAGAGACATCAAAAGTGCGGAGGTTTTCTCGCCTAACATTGCCAGAATAAGAAATGAGAAAAAATGCCACTGCTCCCAAATGCTTTTCTCTCTTGGTGGCGGCATAAAAAAAAATATTTCTTTATTCGAAAGATAAAGAAAAAGAAACGGTGGACAGTAATAGGAGAAAGGTGAAAAAAAGAAGAGAAAAAAAAAAGAATGAAGTCATCTAATGGCGGGAAACAGAGAGCATTGAAACCGATTTCCGATAGCAGTTAAATTTCTGGCTCGGTAGTGAGTGTCATTAGAGGAAGGGCATCCAGGCGGCGAGAACAGATGAAAGCAAACGCAAACCACACGGGGAAAAGGGTACATAGGACGACTTAACGAACCATCTATTCAAGGTCAAAGTTCTTAGCGATGACACTGGATGGATGGAAATGATGTTTGTTTAGGCTCGTTATCATTTTCAGCTTTAATTATTCAATACACTTTTTTTTTTTTTTGTGTGTGTGTGTGTGTGTGTGTGTGTGTGTGTGGTGGAGTGAAGTTACAGCCACAAGTTAGGTATCGCGGGTTTTTCCTTCCACTTCTTTGTCAGGTATGATGGAAGGTGTGATGAGTTTTTAATCCCTTCCAACACCACAGCTTTGTCCCCCTGTGAGTGTGTGTGTGTGTGTGTGTGTGTGTGTGTGTGTGTGTGTGTGTGTGTGTGTGTTGTGTGTGTGTGTGTGTGTGTGTGTGTGTGTGTGTTAGAGAGAGAAAAAAAACCTGCATTAGTTTTTCGTGAGGGGACACATCGAGGGGAATGTTGCCGCATGATTGGAAAGAACGTGGTTATCTTTTTTTGTCCCACTATGTTTTATAACGAAAAAGAAACGTATGGTATGATGCGCTGAACTTTTGCGTCGCATTTTAAGATTTCAGCAAAAGCTTCAGTAAGTTTGCTCTGCAGGGCAATATTTCTTTGCTGCTCCTTTTATCTCCCGGCAATATTTCGGTGCCTCGCGCGGATCCATGTGATCAGGTATTCCCGAGGGCGTAGCTACCACCCACAAGATGCATCACTGAACTCCCGCATCAACCTTCACATTTTCAGTGGATGATAGTGTTTGCATAGAATAATACACACTGACGACCAAGCCCTCGAGACACCGCAGAATTTCATATTGGGAATGGCCGGTGACTCGTGGATTGCGGAAGGTAATCTGTGAGGAATGGTCGCGCCGAGTGGTCTGTCACATGTCTGGTGCTCGTTCCCATGGCCTGCCTTTCCCACAACTCCCTCCTCCACCCAAGAAACTGCGTCAGTGTCCGCCCACTATCGTAAACCAGCTTCCTGCCGCCTGCATTATCCCGCCCTGCCCTTGCGACGCCTTTCTCTATCACGATTCCGATGTGGCGTTGACTCTCAGGATGAAATGTCTCCAGGAAGAGGGGGGGGCGAAGGTTGACTTTTGAACATCCCTGCACGACGCTCACCGTGCAACGATTGTCAATTTCAACATGTTTTTCTTTTTCTTGCTATTTTTTTTCTGAATCCAGTTGAAGATGCTGGGCACTAAGTCAGCCTGGAATGGCCATCTTAATTCATGGCTGGCGAGGGAGCTAGGCTAAAAAAAAAGAAAAAAAATCAGGCCCTCTTAGATCGCGAATCACAGCCTTTATCGTACTGCGTGACTGGAATTGGTCGTGTTATCTCACCCTGCGTAGCAAGAGTCGTATCAGCGTCATGATCGGTGCAGAGCCAAGAAAAACCCACCCACCTAGCCCGGGCTCAGCGTGTCAGGCAGGGTGTCACGGAGCGGTGCGCGCTGCTGTGAAATGTTAATTACAACTAACTTGGTGTTTCACACTCTGCCGCTCCTCCGCTCACCACCACTACCGTTTGTGGGGTGTGGGTGTTGGTGGTGTGCGGTGTGTTTTGTGTGTGTGTGTGTGTGTCTGTATATATATATATATATATATATATATAATATATATATATATATATATATATCTATATATGCACACACACACACACACACACACACACACACACAGAAAAAACACACACACACACACACAGTGACCTCAAGGCTGTGCGTGAGGAGGTGGGTCTCGGATGACTGAGTTTGGTGTAGCAATTACTGGGCAGATGTTCTGGCACCTGCCTGGCTCTGTGTGCCAGCGTAGTGCTGGGACTAAGATGGGCAGCGTCCTTAGAGGGAGGAATGAAAGAATATTTTAATGCACCTCGTGATGCATTTTATGCAAATAAAGCACCTTGGAACAATGTATAATCCACTATGATCACAGTACTGACACTCGTCCAGGAATATAGTACTACTGACATACTTACATGAGGAAGGTAAAAACACATTCCTAAAGCAGCAGGTGAAGTGACAGTAACTGAGAGAGGGGCAGGTGCGCAGGGGCATGTGCGGCAGGGGCAGGGGAGGACGGCAGCTGGAGACGTGAGGAGCAGCTGGAGACAGTGTGGCGGCCCCGCCCGAAACCCGCTAGGACACACACACTGACGTAAGCAGCAGCAGCAGCAGCAACCTGAGTTCCACTGCTGAGAGGACTGGCCGCTCCCCGAAGAGGCGGCAGAGCTTGTCCGTAATTGTATACCCGTCTGGTTCTTGATTATACTTGATGCCGTTCATCGCGACTTCTACTGGTGGTGTTGCGCATTTGCCTTGAGTGACACGTGAAAGAGTTTCGGAAATAGTATCAGTCTCATTGTTTCTCTCTGTCGTATTGCTGTTATAACCTGACTTTTCACTAGTCACCAAATTGTAATGAACCTACTATATAATAATCATGTCTATCCTTCTTTAAGCCATTTACTGTCTCACTATTCCTTGATGTATGCTTGATTCGGCAAGAGGGGAAAGCAGACACATCGATCTGAGAGCAGCAGCCTTTGAAACCACTCGGCAAGCTTGTGCTGGCAGGGAGCTGCGCCCACCTCATCTGTCGGGGATCTGCCAGTCTGATGATTTTTGTGGTAGTAACTGGAGGAGGTGGCGGTGGACTGGGTAGGTTACTGGGAGGTCTGTTGGTCCTCCTCCTGGTGGTGGTGGTGGTGGTGTGGGCTTAAGGATTCACCACCTCTATCCTCTCCTCCTCCCCCTACTTGTCCTTCCCTACTCAGACTCCTCACTCCTCCTCCTCTTCCTCTCCTCCTCTTTTTCCTCTCCATGTTTGTCATCTCGCTTCTTCTATCGGTCTCTCCGTTTTTTCTGATGGTTTTCCTTTATCTCCCCCTCACTTCTGACTTTTTTCTTCTTATTCTTTTCACCTCATGTTTTAACTAACATTTACCATTTTCATTTTTATCCACTACTCATCGTCATTCACGTCTCTCTTCCGCTTAACTCCTTTTATCTTGTCTTCTCTCGTCTTTACTCGTTCGCCTTTTCTTTCTCTATTATCTCTGTTTATTTCATCAGCACTTTTGTCTCATTTTGCTTTCTTCTTTCCTTGTCTTTCGTCTTTTTTCTCTCCTGCGTCTCCCTTATCTTATTCAGCAATTCAGCACTCTCCCTCGCTCTCTCCTCTCGCTCGGATCTCTCTCATCTCGCTCAGACGTCGATCTCTCACGTCTCTCTCTCTCGTCCACGTCTCTGTCTCTCTCTCTCTACGTCATCTCTCTCTCGTCTCTCTCTCTCTCTGCTCTCGTCTCTCTCATCTCTCATCTCGTCAGACACACACACACCCATACAGCTTCCACCTTCACTATATTCCTGTTCTCAATGCCAGCAGAGTTGATGTTTGCATTGGAGAGAGTTATAATACGTCTCTCTTTTTTTCTTCTCTCTCGTCTCTCTCTCTCTCTCTCCGCTCTCTCTCTCTCATCTCTCATCGTCCTCTCTCGTCATCTCTCAATCTCTCGTCTCTCTCATCTCTCTCTCTCTCTCGCTCTCTCTACGCTCGCGTGCCTCTCCTCTCTCTCGTCTCTCGTCTCGTCTCTCTCTCATCGCTGTCTATATCTGTAGCTTTGTCTTTGATAAACCGTCCCACCAAGTCGATGTCGAGGCTGGGAATCACTGCTGGTATAGTGATGACATGACCTTGAGGTGAGTCCGCTTACACACCAGAGTTCACTCAACCTCCGAGGCTGTCAGGGGCCGCTTGACGCTGGGCCGAGATTTTGTCAGCGAAACACACCGACCAGCGCTTCTTAACACAGCTATCGCCTCGTAGCGTCAGGAGTAAGTTTGGGACAAGCTGGCATCGACGTAGTTTCTCATCCCAGAATGTTAATATATATCTTGGACCGGTTTTTGGACGACAGGAATCCGTACGGACTATATACGCATAGGCCAGTTGTGGGTATGTAATGTATGAACTGGCACACCAAACCTACCCAGTTAGCTCATGTGTAGAGGTGAGGTTATTGCCACACCCCGAATGATGAACACAACATGTACATTTCGAGACATTTTATATGAGTACAGAAGTGATTTTGACAATTTTGAAGTAAAAGGGGATAACAAAATTAAGTCTACCAATGAATACGCTAAGAGTAGTAGCTTACCAGGTGGTTGTGAAGCGATGAGTATTGAAAGTTCGTATGCGAGTGCCTGGCAGACCAGACATTGCACAGTGCCATGCCTCATGGAGAAGGTTGTGAGACTTTCGTTCACGCAGGGCCCTGTAAGTGCCGTAAAAAATATATATGTTTTTGTAATGTATTCTTCATAATCTACGTGTTCTGTGGCCTGATTTTGTAGTGAATTGTGAAAAGGCTTCTGTTGTCCACACCTGTGATACAGAGGTTGTTGACAGGACAGACATTTGTTAAGATAGCTAATAAGATCGTCTGGATAGCGAGCAACTAGAAAGAAAATATACTAAGCGTAGACACTTATCGAATATCATTTATGATGATACCTTTATGGATTCTGGCACAAGTAGTAAGGAGTCAGGAGAGAATGACTATAGAGTGGTCAGAATAAAAATAACAAAAAAATATTTTTAGATGTACCGCACGTGCACTTAGCTAATGACAGAAGCTGTCAAGTGAAATATTATGCAAATGAACCGCGAAGTAATCCTTGAAAAACAAAACATCTGCATGAAATCAATCATAATACAAATCAAAACCCAGTGACAAGAATACAAGACCAGGCAGGGGCGCCGATCTACCAACGATAACAAAAACACTGAACACAAGTACATCCATCAAGAGCAGGCAGTGAGAGGTGAAGGAAAGAGAGAGGAGAGAGATTACCTGCGACCACCACACCACCGCCCCAGCACCTTCTTCGCACCTGTGCTTGCATCGCCCAATCACAGCACTCCGCCCAGCCTGCCCACGCGCTCCTCTACTGGTTACATCACCTCACCACTCACTTTCAAGGTCCTGCTCGCCGACACATGATAAGCTGAGCGTGCTTCTCACTCCTCTGATCTACGGTGTGTCGTTAGGAAGTACAGCGTCGCCTCAAGAGAATGTTTTGCATCCTCTATACGGGTTGTCAGTAGCTATCTGTCGTTGTTATTGTCTCCAGTCTGCAAAAAAGGTGACCACGTGTTGTTATATCGGCAGAGTTGTTGTTGCTGTTTGTTGTTGCTGCTTAGTAGTAGAAATAAATCGGCGGTGAGGATAAGAGTGGTGGTGTGTAGTGATAGTAGTAGTTGTTGTTGTAAGTTGCGCTTTCTGTGTCGTAAAGATGTAGCCGTTTGTGTGTGTGGGTGGGTGGTTTGTGATGCGTGTGTGTGTGTGTGTGTGTGTGTGTGTGTGTGTGTGTGTGTGTGCGTGTGCGTGTGCGTGTGTGTGGTGCGCGCAGATTCACAATAACTTCCACTATTGAAATTCTGCAGAATCTTTAATACATTTAAAGAATAGATCACGAGGCATAAAAGACAGACGGAATGTGTTGACTCTTTACTTCGAAATTCCAATCATGATAAACTTTACTATAAACTTTGGATCACATTCCCTTTTGCTGGACGGGCAAGTTATGTCCTTGAGGGCGGCAGGTTAAAGGGGGTGATGACAATGGGAGGGGTGGAAGAGGACGGCAGGGTGTTGGAGTGTGGGTAGGGGGTTGGGAGAGAATGGCAGGGTGTTGGAGTGTGGGGAGGGAGGGTGGACGTGGAAGAGGATGAGGTTGTGGGCAGTGGGAGAGGATGGCAGGCATGTGGAGCGAGAGTGCAATCATCGCTAACTTTGGGAGTCTAAAATCCATCGGAGAAAACACACAAATCGATTCTGCTAATGATCGGGAAAACAGCAGATGAACGTGTGGCGCAGCTCTATCATCAATGGTTGTTGTTATGATTATTCATTATATTATTATTATTGTTGTTATTATTAGTATGTAGTAGTAGTAATGGTAGTATGGCGGTGGCAGATCAATTATAGTAGTAGTCGTGGACAATGTGCTACAACTCTAACATAATTCAATAGAGTAGTATTACATATTATGCTTTCTCACGTTGATGTTAGTCTTGGTCTCCTGTCCTTGAGTTGTCATTGTGAATATATTGAAAACCCTTTAAGCCACGTGAAAAAATATTCAGCTTCTTTCAGGAAATCAGCATAGTGATAAAATGCATACTGAATAATTAGGTTTATACAGACGGCGCTATTCTATGTTAATACGGTACAGTAATATAAGCTTTTAATGGAAGTAGTCTCGCTTGGGGCATTAGGAACGCATTTCAGATTACGAAGACACAGCATTATTCACGGATTAACAGATACAGAGAGCATATAGAAAGATACGACAACCATCTGACTGGTGACGCGGGTAGTAAGGAGTAGGTCTGAGTCGTTATGGTAATGACGGAAGTGTTTGTTAAAGTGTGTGTGACGTAATGACGATGATGATGGTGTGGTGGTAGTGGTGGTGACGCACATGATAATGAGATAATAATAATGATAGTACTATAGTAAATATATATAACATTTGAGAATACTTCGTTGTCGTTGATTCCTCCATTATTAATTCTGACATCAGTGCAGAGTTTACTCAGACCTAACTTCTTAAAACATCGATTTATGCTTCAGACAAAACACAGACTCGCTCTGTGACGTGAATATAAACTTGATACATTTAACCTTTTTGACATCACCGTAAACACAAGCCATGATGGTGTCTCGGCACCAACGCTGACATGCTTCGTGTGTTCCGAACTCTCACACACTCATCACGTCTATCATTGCTGCAAATCGAGTGCATTGACTGACAGCGATGCGTTGTCTCATAAGCATCACTCCCAACCTTTATACACAGTGGAAGTGGTATTACATGCTTGATTATAGATATTTGTTAACTCCTTGTGTTTTATACAAAGTGACGGTGATGTTAAACTGTCACATGGTGATTTATTTTATGTGGATGCTTGGTCATGTTTATTCATTATTGTTTAGCTATAAGGAAAGGAAGTGATGAGATGGAGTGATCTGCCTTGTGTGTTCTAAAATGTCTTTGTATCCATTGCTTTTGTGACACCATTGTGGGTTGTAGCTGATGCGTGACATACATACATACAGTACACATCCCATACATACATACATCCTTTCAAGCGCACACACACCACTTGTACAGTCGCTTGTGTGCTTCTTCATTCACTCCAAGCTATCGTGTGTTTGTGTTGTGACTTATGTTGCATGTCTTGTCTGACACACACAAACACCACACACACACACCACACACACACACCCACGCACACCCCACCCACACACACCCATCCACCCACACAGAGCCCACACCCACACACACACACACCTTATAAGGACACACACACAATTCACGACATAACGAAATACAGACAGTCAGTCTCCGCGCTGTAAGTTCCTCTCCGCGCATGAGTGACAATCAGTGAATGGTTTCCCAGTCTGTAGTATTTTACTGACTACGACGCTGTCTGTACTACTTGCTTCTAATTGCCTGCATCATTCTTAGGACCTTTCTAAGCAATAATTAATTCTCGTGTTTGTGCTTGGGTGTGCGTGTGTATCAGAGTGAAAAGATAGATAGCTAAACTAATATAGTATATACTCTATATATATATATATATCTTTATATATAGATATATATATATATAATTTAATATATCTATATATAATATATATCTATATATATATATATATATATCTATATATAGTAGTCGATAGATCACAAGAGAGAGAGAGAGAGAGAGATAGAGAGAGAGTAGAGAGAGCGAGAGAGGAGAGAGAGAGAGAGAGAGAGAGAGAGAGAGAGAGAGAGCGAGTAAGACACACACACACACACACGCACACACACGCACGCACGACACGCACAGCACGCACGCAGCTGCACGCGCACACTACACACACACACACAGCGCAGCACACCACACACTGACACACACACACACACACACACACACACACACACACACGACACACACACACACACACACACCCCCACACACCAACACACAACACGTATACAGAAAATAAAAGCCTTCTGACGGAAATGATGAGAACCGCCTTGTGTACCCTCATCCTAGTCGCCTGAGTGGTGTGTGGTGGGTGGTGGTGTTGTGGTGGTGGTGTGGTGGTGTGGTGGTGGTACGTAGTAGGTGTGCGCCGGTCAGTGACGACTGAAGAAATATTAAGACAAATGTCTGTTGCGGGTCGTCGGAACGTGCGGGGCAGGTGTGTGTAGCGGAGCGTCACATGGCCAGTAATTAGTGGCAGTGGGGGACCTGTTTACCTGATGGGGACGACCTGGAGGGTGGCCAACGAGGAGGAGGAGGAGGAGGAGGAGGAGGATGGAGGAGGAGGAGGAGGAGGAGGAGGAGGAGGAGGAGGAGAGGAGGATAACACTACGATGAGGATGATGAATAGGAGGAAGTGTGGTGGGAATGGTAGATGAAGGAGGAACAAGGAAGAATGGAGGTAGTAGGAATGTATACAGGTCTTGAGCTTGTCAGTGTATTAGTAAAAGAAACGTTTCAGAACTTTTGTCAGTATTATAAAACTTTCCTGTATTTCGTTTCGTTTTGTGAATTAGAACTTGCTCCTAGACCGCCAGAAAAAAAACACAAAAAAATACAGAATATAATTTAATGCCATTCAGTTTGCAGGATACAAGAAAATCTCATTTAATGCTAAGAAGGAGAAAAAATGGATGTGTAAAAACTTGACCAAATTATAGACTCAGGTGTGGGTCATTTACCTCAGAATCTTACCTGCTGCAGTGACCTTGAGGTGTTCCGGTCCTTCTTCTGTCTTTATTCCCTGTACTCTTGCACTTTTTAGCAGCGCAGTGTCTCTTTCGTCCTTACTCTATCTTCACTCAAGTGTTTGCTCTTTATCTTTATCACATAACAACAGGTTACTCTTAATGTGTGTGTGTGTGTGTGTGTGTGCGTACGTATGTATGTGTGTTTATGTGTGCGTGTGTGTGTTTGTGTGTACTACCTACACATGAAGTGAACTGAGATGGGTTAATGTAGCATTGTTGGTGGTGGCCTAGATCCTCGCCGGCCAGCTGCAGCTGTGAGCTGAGGAGAACCTACAACGGCCTCCCTAAATTAGAGGCAGGAAGGTGCCCACGGATATTATATCTTGCTTAGCAGTAGAGTCTATATTCGATCAAATATTCCGCTATATATATATTCACACATATATATTGGTCAACATTATTTTTTATTTAAGATTGAGGACATGCTTATTTATCATCTACATCACCGAAGCTTCCTAGTCTAGTCGATGATGGAGTGTGTTGAACATAACTGTACGCGGACTGTGACGATGCCACAAGGTTATGGTCGAGAACTCCAATTGGAAATGATCAAGCATTGTTGTGACGTGTTGAATGTTGTGTGTCCGCCTGATGCTCCTGCCTGTCTTGTTGAGTGGGCTTGTATAGCCCCTTCCGTGGCGCGACACATTCAGTAAACTCGTTTGCACTCACACTTATTTCTGACTTTTCGTCCGTCATCCTCTTAACTACCTAATCTTTCATCCTTCATCATCTATAATCTTTCTTTTGCCGTGTTCCCTTCATCTTTTCTTTTGTTTATATTCAACATGCTTCATTCCTTTCACCCTTCTCTCTTTTTATCTTTTATTTTTTCTCTTCTTCCTGCTACCGCTCAACCACCACACCACCACCACCATCACACCCCCATCACCACCACCATCATCACCATCACACAGCACCACTCACCAGCACCAAGTCTATCCATTCATGCTTCACATCCAGACCAAAATAACATTCTCCAAGGACGTTATCGATAGCTTTAATAAGATCACTTTACTACAGACCCTTATAGGGTGCTTGCTAATGACTGCCTTCCTTGCATCCCTCACATCCGTCACCTATATTCAGTTTTATTTTTGTTGTTGTCTATTTCAGTAGTTGTTGCTATTGTCCGAGAAAGCATTCAATGATATGTTGCGTCGGAATGTTGGATGGTCTGTAGATGAGGTTGCATAGGTAAGTGAAACAGTATAGAGGCGTGTAGGGTTGAAGATGCCATTACCTCACTGTTTTATCCTATATTGGATCTCTCACTTCCTCGTGTTTCGCTTCCCACCTTTGTGTATTTGTCTCTCTGATCGTCTCTTCTCGTATTCTCTATTAAGGTGTCTAGTCTTGTGTCTCTTCTCTTCTGCACGCTCTTTGGCTTACTCTGCCTGAGCGATGGAAGTTATGTCTTTCTCGTGGAAGTTGTGTTCGGCACTCACGCGCATGCACCACAGTCATCTTGGTAACGTTTGGCTCATTCGTGCCAATGGAGAGGAATTACGGTACACGTTAGTGTCCTACGTGTTTTGCTCTTATTTTGGTTTACTAGTAGCATAATCATTCCTTTGTCCATCAATACTTCTTTAGTTCAGTGTGGTCACCAATCTTCAATGTAGCAGTTCCATTTGGCTACTATTATTGATCTATATATATTTTTTTTAAAATAAAAAAAAGAAAAGAAAAAAAAAAAAAAACCGCACCACTAGGATAAAAGATGGAGTAGTACAACATAGCATGTTAAATATGGGAGTGAGGATAGGAGGAAGAATAGATAGAAGAAGTGAGACTGGTTTATTCGTGGATACCTAGTGGAGACGATTTTTCTCCTACCTTATGATTTCCTATGACTATTGTGTGGCTGTGCGCTACATCCGATTACAACTTCACGAGTCACATGTTGAATTGACGACCACAAGTTTCGCCTCTCATACAGTTTGCATTCAATTCAAGTGGTTCTTTCGTTACCGTGACTACAAACTCTCTCTCTTTGTATGGTAGAGAGCTTCTGGTGATGGAGCAGGCCACGATGTGTGTGTGTGTGTGTCGCCTACCTGGTTGTCCAATCTGCGAGACCTGAACCTCTTGTACAACGATGCTACTTTCTCTTCGTTTCATCCTAGTTTTTCTATTTGGATTCCTCACGGTGTACTTTCTTTGTATATAATTAATTCGTTTTCAAAACATGAACCAAGTCCATGTACCTGTGTTCTATTGTATCTTTTTTTCTTCATTTTGTAACTTCTGATACTTATCATTAACTACATCATATAGTATTTTTCATTTGTATTCTTTTCTTCATTCGCTTATCCATTACGTTGATTTTCACTCGGGCAGCTTCTTCATCCTCTTCATCGTCGCTCTCGTGTCCCTTCTTCATTAATCTTCTCACGGCTTTAATCCCGCTGTTCCTGTTGTGTCTTTACCTGTTCTCATCCTCACTTCTATCTCCCTCCTCTATCTGCCTGGCTGTCTTCGGCTTCTTCACTCAACCCTCTCTTGATCCTCCCTTGCAGACCCTTTGTAATCCTTCTCGCTGCCTATTATTCTTCTTCACTTGCGTCTTTGCATATGTTTTTTCACCGTCTTAGAAGTCGCTTTCTCCTCTACCACACCTCTTACCTTTTATATTTTTCAGTCCCCAATGTAATCTCTAGTTCTCTTTCTCTCCTCTTGTCTCTCACTTCTTAGCTTGCACAGTGTCGAGGTTGAAGTCTTGATTCTCGCATGCGGCTGCGCCGTGAGGAAGGTGTTTACATGCTGGAATATCAGCGCTAAATGGTACAAGTCCTGGTGCTGTGAAGACGAAGAAAGGAGAGAGCGGAGGAGGGAGGAGGAAGGAGGAAGAGAGAAACAGGCAGATGGAGTGGTGGGAAGGAAGAAGGAAGAGACAGCATGAGGATGGAGTATATAAAGGGAGTAGAGTGGAATGGAAGTAAGGAGAGAGAGGAAGGAATGAGGATGACATATACTGAGGATATAGTGAGGTTGTTGGATGCATGGGTCCGTCATCTGCTTCATGCTTCTTTTTTCAGTTGTAAGCATGTTATTCAGTAGGTGTATAATGGTTTACTTCCCTTCCTTCCTTCGCCTGCCCTTCCCTACCCTTATCCTTCACTAAGTATGACTGGCATTCACTGAGTTTCTATTCACGTATTCCTGTCAGCAGTCACCCGTCTAGGCTCGGGTGAGCAGGTAAACATGACGGTTGTCAGGCGTACAAGCTTTATTAAATGTGGAGATGTAGTAGCGCTCTTCCTCTGCACATAGGGTAATACTCTGTTCAAATACTAAGTCCCGCGTCCATTAGCGAGGTGTTGCTTAACGTTGGAGTGGGGTGGCGATGTTGTAAGTTAGAATTTTGTCGAGTGCGGTGAAGATGAAAAAATACCAGTGGAATTGTAGCTTTTCCGGAAAGCTTATATATATATATATAGTATATATATATATATATATATATAGATATCTATATATATATATATATATATATATATCTATATAACTCGATAGATACATGGCTGTCCTACTGGGAGGGAGAGGGGAATGTACATATGTTTTTTAAGTAAGCCCTGGTTTGCTACAGTGTTTTAACTTCTTAGCAGTATACTAGATTAGTTAGGTTAGGTTAGTCAGGTCCGGTCAGGTCAGGTCAGGTCAGGTCGGTCGGGTCGGTGTCGGGTCGGTCAGATCGGTTGGGTCTGGTTTGCCTTCACGCACGCCGCATCACGGAGCTCTGGTGCGGCAGTGAAGCTTTTCCACAAGTGATGAGTGCAGGCTCCGTCCAGCCGTGTTCCCTGCGAGTGTGAGCACCGCTGCGAACGTGAACCTGATAGCTGAGTCTCTTGAGGGAGGAGACTGAGGAGAGAGAATAGGAAGAGGAAGAGGAAGAGGACGAGGCAAGAGGAAGTAGGAGGAGAGGAGGAGGAGGATGGGAGAGGAGGAGTGAGGAGGAGGAGGAGGAGGAGGAGAGAAATTAGTTTGAAAGGGAGAGAGGTGGAGGTGGAAAAAACAGGAGGAAGAACTGAGTTGAATAGAGTAGGATGAGGAAGACGAAAAAGAGACATGAGACGAAACAATTTTAAAAGGAGAGATATCAAGGTGAAATAGGATGTTGATGAGTGTGTAGGTGGGAGGAGGAGGAGGAAGAGAAGAAGAAGAGAGTCATGTTGTAAAGGAAGAATTGGAGGAGGAGAAGGGAGGAGTATAGGAGTAAAAAAAACGCTTGTCTAAAGAGAAGAAGAAAAGAGACATGGTGGAGACAGAGAGAGAGAGAGTAGAGAGAGGAGAGAGAGAGAGAGAGAGAGAGAGAGAGAGAGAGATAGAGAGAGATGAGAGAGAGCGAGAGAGATCGAGCGAGAGAGTAGAGAGAGAGAGAGAGAGAGAGAGAGATGAATAAATAATAAAATATACGAAAGACGAGTGAAAGAGAGGAGAATTGATATGGAAGGAGTTAGAACGGGGAGAGTATACAGAACATATTATAAAGAAAACATGAAACGCGAAGATGAGGAAAGGCATGAACGAAAAAAAAGAAAGAAAAAAAAAAAATAGAGAGAAACAAAAAAGATAGACCCACCTTAAAAAAAAAAAAAAAAAAAAAAAATGAAAATATAAGTGATGTGGAGACAGGAATACAAACGTGCAATAAAATAAAAATAAATAAAAACAAAAAAAAGAGCAAGGAAATCAATAATAACCAGAAGGAAAAAAAGTCAGGAAAATAATACAGAGGGACAAAGGCAATGCGAGGGAAAAAAAGAAAGAACACGACCACCCTGAAAAGAAAAGAACAAAAAAAAAAACACGAAGGAAAAAAAAATAGAAAAAGATAGGAAAAGAAAAGAAAAGAGAAATGCAGTGATACTGTGATCAGTTAAAGAACTTAGAGAGAGAGAGAGAGAGAGAGAGAGAGAGAGAGAGAGAGAGAGTATGAGAGGAGAGAGAGAGGAGAGAGCAGAGAGAGAGAGAGAGAGAGAGAGAGAGAGATTGCTACCAAACAAGAAGGCCACAACAGAAAAAATAATTGCCGAAAAAGAAGAAAAAAAAAGATGGAAACTAAGAAGAATGAGTTGAAGGGGTTACGATTTTCCTCATTTTTCCTTCACCACAGAACCAAGAAGCCAGCAGAGCAGCCCTTTTCTCCCCATTATCCTACTAGCTTACACTTCCCCTCCCCTTCCCCTCCCATCACCGAACTTCCCCTCGTTCCTCTACCCCAACCCTCACTCCCTCTAATCTCCCCCCTTCCCCTCTTGTGGACATGTAAACAAGGCTCAGCAGTAAGAGGACGCCGGAGACCTTTTAGTTATCGCCCTCAATAACTTCGTGATTATGAAGGAAATTTTACAGGATTGGTTGTTTTTTCCCTTTTTTTTCCCTGCCATTTTTTTTTTTTTTTTCCTTTGTCATTGTGTAGATGTTTCCAATCAAGGTTTTTTTTTTTTTTTTTTTTTTGGTATTATTATTTTTAAGGAAAGCTGTGGAAGTTCATGTAGTTGTCTTCTCTATTTTTTTTGTTCTCTCTCTCTCTCTCTCTCAACTCTCTCTCGTCTCTCCCCGATCTCTCTCTCTCTCTCTCCTCTCTCCTCATCTCTCTCTCTCTCTCTCTTCTCTCTCTCTCTCTCTCTCCTCTCTCCGGGGGGGTGCGGTGCGCGCGTTGGGTTTCGGCAAATGATCAGTCGCGAAAGAGCATAGATATAGGAGAGCAATTTTGTGGAAGCTCATTGGAAGGGAACTCTAAACATGATCGCGTGCCGCGCGACGAAGTGTAAGGAACGTTTGACAATTACAGCCCCCCCCCCCCCACACACACACATACACACACGCACGACACACTAATGACTCATCGATGGTAACTACAGCGAGGTAGATGTTGCGTTGCTCACTTGTTTGTTATGTATGCACCGCTTACTTGTTTTTTTGTGCCTTTGTTTCGCTCCTGTCTGTTTTGAGATCTCCAGGGATGGTGTGTGTGTGTGTGTGTGCGCGTTGGGGGATTTCATTCGAAGGTGTGTGTGTGCGTTTAACTACTGACGTGCCATGTTAGCAGGGCACATATTTTGGGTGTGTGTGTGTGTGTGTGTGGTGTGTGTGTGTGTGTGTGTGTGTGTGTTGAAATTCCCCATCCTGAAACAATCTAAGGTTCTTTTTTCACGAGCATATCATCATCGATTTTAATTCTAATTCCTTGATCAAATGGAAATGTCTTTATTTGGCTTTCTTCGTGATGATAAAAGTCATGGAATAATAATTAGTCTATTTTTTCTGCATAATTTTTTGGGATTCAACATATAATTCTAATCCGCTCATCATTACAATATTCTTATTTCCGGGGTTCTTGAGTTTATGAGTCCATGGTGGTAAGGTGAAAAAAAACGACAAGTATTAGTCTTTCCTCTATTTTCTTCGGTGTTTGTTCGTCTAAATTATCTCGCAGCTCTGTGGAATGTTATTTCGTAACGCGCAGAACTGTTCTCGCCGTCCACAGCCTCGGTTCCTGTGTTACCTTCAGTATGTTGCTCCTCACTCCATTATCCGCCTCTTCCTCCCTGCCTACCCTCCTCCTTCTCATCTTTCCCTGTCTCTTTCATCTGTTTCACCATTCCCTGCCTCTCCATCCAGTGCCTCACCATCCTCTCCTCCTCACTGAGCTTAGCCCTGCCCATGTTCTCCTGTTCCCTAATCCTATAGTACAACCTCCACGACCTCCTCCGTCCTCTTCTTCCTCTTATCCAGCAGCGTACTCGACTTGAGGCCTTAACACAGATAGGATAAGGAATATTGGCATAACCGTGACCAAAGGAAGGACCACACACCACACACACCACACACACAACCCACAACACACAACACACACACACACACACACACACACACCCCACACACACACACACACACCCACACTACCAAGTTGTGAGCCGAACAAAGTCATCCCATCCAGTCTACCACGTGTGGATGATGATGATGATCACACGGACTCCTGAATGTCCTTGTGATTCAATTTGCCCGAACCTCCAATTAGGAGAGAGTGTCAGCCAAGTGTAGGTGAAGGGTGCTGGCGGCCTAATGCTTCTACTTCACCCTTTCTCCCTCCCCACCTCTCTTCATTTCCTCTCCTCTTACTTCCTCTCATCTGCCATCAACTTAATAAGCACGCCGTCATTTCCGCGGGCCGCCCACCTGTCCTGGAGGCGCCGCATGTGTTCCACTGCAGCTTTGTTTCCCGGCGGTCCTTGCGGTATCATTGAGTCCAGAATGCCCTGCTGAATTTCAATTGCAAGGGTGAGGATTTAATCTTATTGAGGTGAATATAATACCAAGGTTCCGTATTCCTGTCAAAATGGGTACATACAAAAATTTGACAACTTGAATTTCTTTAGTTAAATAAGTGTGAATGTCATGATTAAGATGAATTAGTACAAAGTAATGGGATTAACACCTTCCTGTTTCTTACCTTTTCTGACACACCTTGTGCCCTGTTCATTAAACTGGATCTTCTCCTGCAACACTCTACTTTAAAACCTTTTTTGCAACACTGACTACATACCATCACTTCGTCATTGATTCACAACTTTCTTATATAACTAGTACATTTCTTTTTGCACGAATGCCTGTCAACATTGTATCATCGTTCAGTTACCATTATGTGTTTACTATTTTTTTCAATGTTTCCCGCGGCTGTCCCCTGGTTTTCAATTAATATCTGAATTGCTTTTACACACCTTACACTACGTAGAAGTCCGACCTCAAAGGGTTTTTCAGTAATTTCAACAGGCATAGCTCGCTCTAACAAATACCAACTACGGTGTAATCAACGGTATAATTTCTATTGAGGCTGCGAGCTAAGCTGAAATTGGGGTGTCAAGAAGGATTTTAGGCGTGACGGTAAAGAGAAATCTGTGTTGCTGTGATGCGGTCTGAACGTGTGTGTGCATGGCTTGTTTATACAGTTTCTGGTTACTCTATCAGTTTTAATAACTGGGGAATGAAGGATGTGCGGCCGTGTTATTGAGCAATTCAAGAGTTTTTTAAAAAGTATAAATTCAGATACATGTCCGTCGTTGCTGTACACATACTTTTCAGGTATTTATGGAGTAATTTTGTATTTATTGCCGATTAATATTTTTCCTCGATTAATCATCCACCTTTGGGAAGTTTGGAAGTTTCTTTTTTGTTTTTATTCTTGATCATCACGGGTTACGAATGAATATTTTAAAACTGCATGGTATATTAAATTATCAATATAGAAAAAAAAAGTAAAGCTGGAAAGAATTGAAATTATACACACACACACAACACACAACACACCACCACACACCACACACCACACACAGACACCCACACACACTGCCACCAAACACAGACAGACACACACCACACCTGTTTGTGAATTCTCAACTCCATTTTTTCTATCCCATTTGTGTATAATTTTTCATTCTGTGTTATCATAGGGTTGCGAACGCGTAATAACGTTTCCTATCTCGCTTTTATTGTCACGCGCGCCCCTTGTTGTGGTTAGGAATACTTTGTATGACATATTTCTCTTTTTTCGTTTTATTTATTTATTATTTATTTTTATTTTTCATACAAAGCATAATCAAGAAACACTACCGGTCCAGGATGTGATGAACGCGTGATTGAATGTTCGGTGTAGTTCTCTATCTATCATTTTTTTTCTATTCACTGTATTTCCCTCTCTCACTTTTCTGTATAGGTGAGTGTAAACAAAACCAGATACAACGTGCTGTAAGCGGTGTACTGTATTTGTTACTTCTTTCTTTTATTGGTGTTATTTTATTAGGCTCGGTAATGAAAGGGCTTCGGTGCAAGGTATGGTTAGGCGCAAGGAGAGAGAAAGGTTCAAGGTAATGAGTTAGTTGTAATCACTCCGATGAAAAATTTGTAGAGTAGTGATGAATGGTTATCAAACACCTTTCTGATGTTCATCTATTATTTTCAGATACATAAAATAAAGTTACTGTGAACGCAAACACAACGTTTTTATTTATTATATTAAATCATTATATGCACTCAGTCTCACTATAAGAAAACACTAGAATCGTATACATTTTTCCACAGTAGCAAGGATTCTGTCTTGGTAGGAATCACATGGAACTATATATATCCAAACCACGAACCCTCAGTCCTCCATTCCAATTACAATTTAATTTTAGATACTGGATCCTGCCTCTTAGCTTTCGCTTACACCATTTCCCAACGCTACTGGCACTTGCTGGCACTGTGGACCCCTGCTAGCACTAATATAACTTACGGGCTTTCTTTGGAATATCGTCTTTGGTGGATAGTGAATGTCCTGTTTTTCTTCCGTGTCTGTCTGTCAAAGTGTCTCTATAAATCCATCCATCCACCTGTATTGCCGAGGTAAAAGTTCAAAGTGCATACGAGGATCATTCTGGAATTACCCCCCAAGTGTTCAAAGCGTTTCAGGTTTGTAGTACGTGGATAATGTTTTTTTTTTTTTTTGATTGTAAGGCTTATTTCTCCGTCCTACTGCACACTTTGCCTGGTTTCGACTCACTAGAAACCACAGCAAGTATACAGGACACTCACTTTCCCCACGACCCACACACACACACACACACACACACACACACACACACACACTAGCACACACACACACATACACACACACACCCACACACACACCCACACATACCCACACACACACACCAACACACAACACGTTTGCAAATTCATGATCGTACATAAGAACAACATGGACACAGTGAAATATTCTTGATTTTTCAAAATTTTTGTTAAAAAAAAAATTAAGAATTGGTAAAACGTTGGAGTTGGTGCGCGTGGCAAGTATTTTATGATAAAAAGTTCAGCATAACAAAACTAAATGTAATGTCACTGTAGTTTATTCTCCTTTCTTACGTGAAAACTGGTAGAACAGACAAGATGGCAAGAAGAAGGTCAAGAGTTGTCAGTTTGTGTTGGCTGCTAGACCCACTTTGTTGCTACACTGTCCATGGGACGAAGCAACGAAATGGCTTATAATGGGGTGTGCCGAGACGAAGGCGTTGCGGGGAAGGAAGCAACACAACTGGAACCCATCGAACACGCCAGACAAATTAACTACTAGATAGAGAATATTATGTATATTGTCTGCCAAGGTACGCTTCCACGCCTGCTATTATAGTCATAGAACAATATTCATATGACAGTTGTACAGTTTAATTAGATCTATCATATTTCTGCAATGATATTTCCATTATCTCTATAGCTTTCGAGAAATGAAGTAGGAAAGTTCCATTGTTTTTATATAACTATATGGTTTCATTTTACTGTTTTAATTATTATTATTATTATAATTTGAACCTGAAGCGGCAGTGGAATCTGTAAAAAGGTGCAAGTATACTCTACAACGTCCGGATATAAAGTGACGAGCTTCTCTGACGTATAGACAGGCTAGCGCGAAGGATTGCAGCGCTATGGCAAGGACGTGTGATCTGTTAAATAAAGCGTGCCGTAGGTATTAAGCCTCGAGTCAGTCTCACATTGCAGTGGTAAATGAAACGGCGAAAGAAGGGCGCGTAGTGTTTCGGCGCATAAGTCGTATTTGTAACACTTAGTATGTGGATCAGTGGCACGTCACATCACGGCGGCGCGCTGCGGCGGCTCGTGCAGGAGGTCAGCTGCCTACCTTTATTTTCAGTGTGTATGTGAGGCATATGATGGCTGCATTAGAGAATGGAACGAACTGTAGGTGGTAGAGCATGAAATCCTTGGTCAGTTATTGAGCGGACCGTACTCGAACGATACACTCCACCAACGCACACCACACACGCGTCAAGTTTGTTTAGTAGGGATATGAAGACTTGGCAAAGAGGGGTGTGAAGCATTTCTTGGTGACATGCGCGCGGTGTCTCATTAGGCCGTCCAACCACCTCGAGTGATTGTGGCTCTGAATGACCCTCGATCTGCACATCTCTGACGCTTGCTATACGCGCGGCCTCGTAAATTTTGTACTCCCGCGCCCCGCCTCTCTACTCCACATGTTACAAGACTTTTTCCAGAGTAGCTAAAACTTCGGGGTACATATTGCTACTTCCCTCCTCTCTTTTGTCTTTCTCACTCATGTGACGTGATGTGCATAAACATATCTAATCTTACCAAGAAAAAAATGCTGTTGTTCGAGTTTATTAAATATTCCACCACTATTATTTTTTCAGACAACCTGTCGAAAAGATATGGTGATACTGACTAAACAGCTGCTATTCACGGATGTCACAATATATGTTTAACGTGTGATTGACATTTTTCCTTTTCTCATCGATTGAAACTTCTTGCTCATTTCATTCATGAGTTGGCAGACAACTGATCACTTGATAGTTTGAGCTATAGCAGGCGAGTGCAATCAGATGAACGCGAGATTCCTGATGACTTCATACACACAACCACCTTAGCACCCATGAGTAATTACGCTTGCACATAAACTTAACGCCTTTGAAATAGAAGCTTGGCAGTTAGATGTTATAGCTTCTTGGACCTAGTTTTAATTTTCTATCATAAGCCTAATGGCTCGTATATTCTTTTATATGTATCGAATAAAAATGAAATAATGGAATGAGGAATGTGGAAGAAGATGAAGAGAAGAGGAGGAGGTGACGGAGAGATTATAGATAGCATACTGATAAACACGAATAGGATATGACATCTTTTGCCCAGGGAGAGGAATAGCTTGACGACGAAAGGAGGAGAGGAGCAGGAGACGGAAAGGGTCGGGCGGTGAGAGGCAAGCAGAAAGATGAAAAGAAGTTAAGAAAAGTACAATTGATGAAAACAATAATCTTATACACACACACACATAGAGAGAGAGAGAACGAGAGAGAGAAAAAAACCTAAAGTCATAAGATAATCATAAATACACTCAGCTGGCAAGATAGACAAGAGGCGCAGGTACGTGTGGTGGTGTGTGTGGTGTGTGGTGTGTGTGGTGTGGTGGGTGTGGGTGTGTGGGATGGTGTGGTGTGTGTTGGTGGGTGGGGTTGGCGTTGGCGTAGGGCTGATGGCTCCTCTTATACATAATTCCACTTAGGGCCATCCAGTGTGTGTTTCCACGTGGGATGCCCTTGTAACACTGGGTCTCGCATGCGCTGCACTAGTAATCCCAGTACGCTGAAGGAATGTAGTATTACGGCTACCTAACACGAGCGCCATTTTGAGAGAGTAGAGAGAGGAGAGTTAGAGAGAGAGAGAGAGAGAGAGAGAGTAAGAGAGAGAGAGAGAGTGACGAGAGAGAGACCGAGAGAGAGAGAGAGAGAGAGAGAGAGATCATTAGAGATTACAGTAATTGAGAGAACAGCGTGCAGCACTAAGCAATGAGATATTAAAATGAACATGAGGTTGTTACACGCCTCTCGTCTCCTACCCCATTACGCTACTACGCTACGACACCTGCAGACAGAAGACGATGTGACCTCATAGAGCGATGCTCACATGATACTACGGACAGGAAGATCCATGACGACCTCAAAGAAGTCCCGCAGGTGGACAAAAATGTGTACAAAACGTGTGGTAGGTTTCTCAGTATCTGGCTTCGGCTTTGTACTTGTGTTGGGAGAGGGGTGGGGAGTGGATTGTATAGGTCAGTAGCACCGTTCTGAGCCCTGAGTCGCATACACTTAGGCTTCCTGGAGGAGGCCACGATTCTAGCCGCTTTCCGCTAATATCAAGCGACCTCTCTGCACCGCCTTGGCAATATTGCGCCAAATGGAATGAGGTGAAAGCGAAGAATGGTTGGTGGGTTTAAGGTGGTGTTGTGAGGTTGTTGCACACACACACACACGCACGACGCACAGCTGCACACGCAACGACACACAGCAACGCCCGCTACGACACACACCACACACACACCACACACATACACCCACACACACACCACACACACACTGATCACACACACACGACACTGAAGCAAAGCAGGAGAGGAACGATAGCTTCCTTGTGATCTTGGCGAGGTAGCAAGCCATGACCATACTCCAGGGCTGCGTGTACACCAGCCATCGCATACCACTTCTTCATTGCCTCTCCGCTCCACGACACTTCCCACTCCATGAACTCGCCCACTCCACCTAGCCTCAAGCCCTACTCGTGCACGCACGCCGCCCACTCAGTTGTAGATCCAACAGTAGAACATTGAGGAGTATCTATACTTAGTGTTCAATGTCCTTTCCGGTAAAGCAAGAAGTGGTGCCTGTGGCGGTGTGTCATGATTGAGTCAGTATGTCAGCTTTATTATTTGTCGTCTGTGTATATCGGATTGTGACGTAAGAGTCGTGGTACAAGTGCAAACAGTGGTGGTGGTAAAACGTATGTGTCGTTGGAGTGTTTATCTCTTCTTTCTTGACTAGTGAGATGCTGACCTTCACGGCTGTGTAGTAGCTGGCTGACTTAAGAAGGTTGTGTAGGTGTATTCTCTGTTCATCTTGATTTGCTTGAATATTGCCTGTACAGTACATTGGTAGTTGGTTATAACGCCGTGATAGTTTGGAATAATAACTATCGAACAAGGCTTTCGGACAGAGAGGTACCAGTCTTCATCGTTATAAAATTAGAATGCAACGATCCTCATATCTCCACCACCTCGACGCACACGACCATCACTTACCACTAAGAAGACGGACCAAGTACAACAATTCTGCACTAATCCCAGTAAAGAAGGATCGGAAGAACGACAACGTAGGTGAACTGTAAGTAAGGGTCATGCGCGTTCGATGTAGCAAGGTTTCTGGCCAGATTATAAATGGCTCAAAATCAGTGACAGGCTACACACATGTCAGGAGGTCGACAGAACACAACAGAGAACACTATTGGTTCTCAGTCGCGGCTTTACACAGAACCATTTCAAGACGAACCATCCAGTCATCGTACACAAGGAGAGAACCGTACTTGACTCAGATCCCTTGCCAACACACTATCATCAACACACACACGCGCTTCCATACGTCAGAGGGAGGACACAAATAATATGACAGTACGACGGCGAGAACATAAGAGCCACAACATCATTACGCAATTGTACGGAGTGTTAATTTTTCCACCCACTCGTCCTGCAGCTGCTTCCTTCCTCTCGCTTATACCCTTCATTTTACAACGTCACAACAGGAGGAGAGAGGAAGGGAGAAGGAGGAGTGTGAGTGTTTTGTAGACCTGAAGAAAGAGAAGTAGGGAGGAGAGAGATGGAAGTGTGTGCTCATCTAACCTGACGTCTAATACAAGTTTCTGTTAAGTCGTAGATCGGACTGACAGTTGATGGTGATGAGGGAGGTGAGTAGGGTGACGTGATGCTGACGTGCTGGATGGCAGGTGGTGGGGATGGGTGCCGAGACGGGTGATCGGGACTGTGTAGACTTAGGTGACGGTGATGGTGATGGATGGAGGTACGTACTATATGAGATATGACTGATGAGAGAGTGGAGTTACATTGGCGATGCTAATGATGTGTGTGTGCTGTGGTGAAAGGAGTGAGTGTGGTGAGAGGTGGTGATGATGGTAGTGATGAAGCAGCAGTGTAGTGTGATGGAGGTGTTGGTAGACGACCGCGCTATTTAATACCATAATGAGAGTGTCTGTCTGTGTTTCCTGGAGTCTATTGTTCGTTAATGATGAGGCGCGCAGGGTGCGGCCTGTCTCTCTTCCTCCCTTCTTCCTTCCGTCCTATCCTTCTATCCTCCTTCTTCCTTCTCTTCCTTCCTTCCTTCCTTCCTTCCTTCGTGCTGTCTCCAACAATCATGTTCACACACACACACAGCGATGCGTTGTTTGTTGTTTTGTTTGATTTTCCTATCACTAGTCCAGTTTCCTCACCCTTCTTGCTTTTTGTCATCTTGTTTTCTTTTTTGACTGTGATACATTTTCTATATTAAACATTCCTCTCTCTCTCTCCCAGTAAGAGGCGGGTTTTAAAATGTGGTGAGCGTGGTGGCCACAAATGTGAAATTGGAGCCCTGGTGATCCTCCTCACAGAGCTCCTTATAGCTCTCATCCCCTGAAATGAAGTGATGAGAAGAATGCTGTCTCATCTCTAAAGTCCTTCATATTTTCCAGCGGTTCGTTTGATTGATTTCCAAAAGGAACGTAAAAAACTGAATCTGAGGGTGATTTTCTTGTTTGTCTATATCCTGCATATCCTACACACACCCGATGGCCGCTTGCAAGAACACTTCAGTCACAGAACCGCTGGAACAAACTGACTGAGTGAACAGAGACACCTCTCCAGTTTTGATTATAAAGAAACGGGAGAGGGAACACACACCCAAAAAATAGCATGAAAAGCACACAAAAAGAAACAAAACCAGAACACTGAAACCACGACAATGCGAAACGTCTCAGTGTGTGTGTGGTTGTCTTCGTCTCCTAGGACTGGCCCGCGGAAGGCTCGGCAGCACCCACTGCATGCAAAGGGCCTCCATTACTCTGGCATCTCCAGCCTTTCCAACTCTTGTTATTCTCAGGCTGTTATGATAGGCCATAGACAGCAGAATACACGCGTGATTGATTTGCACTGCGGGGGAGCGGTGGTATCTTCAGATCATTTAAGTGTGGATCAGCGTGTTGTGGCCGAGAGAGTACACAGACGTTTGTACCTCCTTCAGGCTTCCGCAGAGCGTGTCGACGGTTCACACAGCGGAGGAACGGTGCCTCAGTTATCAAGCCTCGGGAAGTTTCAGTACTTGTGGCGAGAGAATGGAAAGAGGAGGGGAGTGTGTATGTAAGATTGGAAAGTAGTTGTGTAGCTTTCCGTACCCTTGCCCCTGGTGGCGTCTCAGGCATGTTTTTGTAGAAGTAGTTACAGGCACAGCGAATGAGTGTTCTATAGTTCAGACTTATTTTTTCTCTGATCACTTTGGTGCAATTCCAATTCCACGTCGTTGAGGACACACACGTCGTATAACGAACATCATATACTTATAACTACCACTTGAGGATAATTTTACGTTAATGTGTACTGATGGCGTTGTTATTCGCTCTGTAGCAAAACAAAATACGCTGGTAATCATATATCAAAAATAATAATTCCACTTGACCTTGCTTATGCTCATCTAATAATTCAGGAACTCACTCACGCGCCATAATACATCACTAATAGCACTTTCTACATCCATGTTTTGTCGTCGAGTGTCATCACGTGCATGATGTTGTGATGAACCATGTAGTGTCACTTTACATATAGATAACGTTTCCTGTAGGCTCATAACAACCCACTGCTTTCACATCCTTCTCATCACTCCCGTCATTTTCTTCTCTTCGTACCCATCCTATCTCTTGCATCCTTCCGTATTTGTATATCCTTTTTATTTTTCTTCTCAGCTCTCTCTCTCTCTCGTCTCTCTCTCTCTCTCTTCTCTCTCTCATCTCTCTCTCGTCATCTCTCTCGTCTCTCTCTCTCCACTCTCGTCTCTCTGCTCTCTCTCTCATCAGCTCTCATCTGCTCATCTCTCTCTCGTCTCCTTCTCTCTCTCTCTCTCTCTCTCGTCCTCTCTCTCTCTCTCGCGCTCATCTCTACTCTCTCTCTCTCGTCCTCTCTCTCTCTCTCTCTCCGTCTCTCGACTCTCTCTCTCCTCTCTCTCTCTCTCATCTCTGCTCGTCTCTCTCACTCTCTCTCTCTCCAGTTTTTTTTGTTCTTTTCCTCCCACTCAGGCTCCTATTATCCTTCCCTCCCCGACCCTCCCCTCACTGTTTTCGTCTTCTCCACCCGCCTCTCCCTGCCTCTGTCGTCGCTACTCTCCCGCATCATGTATCGTGAACTACACGGCAATATCACGATGTCTCCACTCCGCGGCGTCCATCTTCGTTGCCTCTCCTGCTCCTATTTTCCCTCCTCCTCCTGCTCGATGCTCCTGCTATCTGTCGTCGTTTTTGTTATCTATTTTTTTCCTTCTTCTCCTATTCTCCTCTTCTTTCTTTACGCTCCTCCTCCTCCTTCTCCTCCTCTTCTCTCTGCTCGGCCGGATATTGAAGGACCCCTGAGTGTGCCCCGTTCCAGTGCCCAGCAGCAAGGCAGGTTGCGAAGGTGCACCACTTTTACCGTTGGAAAGGAGAAATGGTTTGCCAGAATCACTACAAGACTACCAGGCAAGGTAGACCTCAGATGTAAATGATTTGTGTTGAGTTAGGTGTCTGTGTGAGGCTAGTGTGTTACGATCTCTCTATGATTTGCTAGTTGTTTATCCCGAAAAATTCACTTAACTTTCACAATGCATGAATTTATTGTTTTAACGTGGAAGACTGCTCGATTGTGTTACAGCTTACAATGTTACTTAGAAAGAAAAACGTTGGATTAAGGATCAGTCAGTACTACGTACAGAAAGGAATATCAATTAGTGTGTGTAGTCTTACGGAGACTTGCTTTACTTATTCACTACATGTTTGTGGAATAAGAATACCTAAGCCCTGCTTGTCATCAGCTGGGCGTACAGATGCCTTGTGGTGTTCCCTGGATGCAAGGTCTCAGTGCCTTTCCCTTCGTCCTGCATTGTGTCCTCAGCGCTGCCCGGTCAGACGCGTGTGCCGTGTGCCGTGTGCTTGCGGATTGCACCAGCACGACCCCACGAACACACACCACTATTTTTGAAACACCATCACGAGTAGCAAATTTAACTCGAATGAAATATTAGTAAGCCTTGTGTATGAGCTGCCACATGTATCATAAAGATGGAAACAGTATGAAGTGAGGTGATGGCCAGGCAAGGACGGCGAATAGTGGTTGTGTTCTCATCACGGCTCACTTATGAAAGCATTATCATGAAGTGCATCTAAGTTCCCATTTATACTTAGTGTTCGGTCTATGCCATGATCCAGCAGCCCAGCCCAAACCAGCGTCCAGCCATGCCTAGTCCACCCTCGTGAATGGTGCCTGGTTCGTATGCTCGTTCAGCAGCACCACTGGAGTGTTAGTTTGTCCAATCACTGAACCAGGAAGAAAAACTATGCTCAGGACGTAATTAACGAAAATAAATGAACAATTTATATCATGCAACGCTTCCATGTCATTATAATCGCAGAGCATACAGTTTTTTTTTGTAGATATTACTCATATAATCTGGGATTTTAAGGTAATGAAACCATACGATGCGATAATAACAGTCCCAGCATCAGACATTTGTACGAATTAACATTAATTGACTGCTGTTAAACCGCTACTTGCAATTTACGATATGAAAGACAATATATATATACCAAGAGGATCATTGATGCATACACTCTGCTTCTAAGACATAATGGTGTGTGTGTGTGTGTGTGTGGTGTGTGTGTGTGTTGTGTTGTGTGTGTGGTGTGTGTTGTGTGTGTGTGTGTGTGTGTGTGTGTGTTGTGTGTGTGTGTGTGGTGTGTGTTGTGGTGTGTGTGTGTGTGTGTGGTGTGTGTGTGTGTGTGTGTGTGGTGTGTGTGTGTGTGTGTGTGTGTGTGTGTGGTGTGTGTGGTGGTGTGTGTGTGTGTGTGTTGTGTGTGTGTGTGGTGTGTGGTGTGTGTGTGTGTGTGTGTGTGGTGTGTGTGTGTGTGTGTGTGTGTGTCACCTCGTGTTAAATATATTCTACTTTTACTATTTTCCAGTTTAGCCAGCGTTTTTTCTTCTACATTCAGTTCTTCCACCAACTTTTCGCTGTTTTCATAATTCCATCCCAAGGAGAGGTGTAGGCAGGGAGTCAGGTGAGGGGAAGGGGCTTCAATTATTTTCATAGCAGAGATGATGCTTGTTACTTTATGGAATTACATCAGGAAATACATTGAGTAAGCAGTGTTATGGTGAGGGATTGTGGGATACATACACGGGCAACAGATTGACGGGAGTGTGCGGTGTGTAGTAAAAAGTCAGACATCTTGGTAATTCTGTCAGCAACGCTTGGACAAAAAATGATGTGTGGAGAGTATTCGTTTGAACAGTGAGTGGCGTTTGATTTTTCCACAACGTCTGTCGTAAAACATCAGAAATTTTTTGATTTATATATATATATATATATTTTTATATAAGTACAACAGCGGATCAAACCATTGTGTTGAATAAATTGATACATAAAATTTTAAAAATGTATTAATGCCTTTATTACTGAAAAAATTATGAAATGTTTTGAACGAAGATTAGTAAAAAACAAAAAGTTCTCTATCAATATAATATAATTTTGGTCGAAAAAATTATGGGGCTTAAGATTTCAGAGAGCAGCGCGTGTGACCTTTTGATGCATTGATAACGAACTGCAACACAATATACTGAAATGAGGAGAAGTTATAACGAGTGAAAATAGTTGTCAGACCTTCCTTCGCAAACAAATATTGGAATAGTGAACTGAATAGCAGCTGGCGAACCTCTGATTCATTAAAAAAAATATTGCACACGGCAGAACATTTTTCACACTAGATGTTCTCGTGTTATGACCGATGTATCTCTATTTCTATTTCTATATTTATTTATTTTTATTCATTGCTTTTCTCTATTACTTTGTCGAGGTTCCTGCTTTTCTGGATGTTATTTTCTTTCTTTTATCTTTTTTTTTCTTCACCGTGACTTGTTTCTTTCTTTCTTTCTTTCTTTCTTTACTCGATCCCTTTCCTCGTTCTCGTTCTTCTTTCTTACATCCTTGTCTTCATCTCCTCCTCCTCCTCGTCTTCCTCTTTCTTTTACTCTTCTTCTTCTTTCTCCTCCTCCTCCTCCTCCTCCTCCTCCTCCTCCTCCTCCTCCTCCTCCTCCTCCTCCTCCTCAAGCACCATATACATAGTACACCATAATTTTGAGCTCTCTTCAACCCTACTTGTCTTTCCTCCCGTCATTTCTCAACCCCCCATCTCTCTCTCTCTCTCTCTCTCTCATCTCTCTCCTCTCTCTCCTCTCTCTCTCCTCTCTTCTCTCTCTCTCTCTCCTCCTCTCTTTCCTCTCTCTCTCTCTCTCTCTCTCTCTCTCTCTCCTCTCCTCTCTCTCTCTCTCTCTCTCCTCTCTCTCTCTCTCTCTCTCTCTCTCTCCTTGTTTTTCCCCTCCCTCCCTGTGTCGCCTCTCTTTACATTTCTTCTCTCTCCTCTCCCGTCCTTTCCTTATATCTTCTCCATTCCTTCCTTACTCCTCCATTCCTTCTCCTCCTCTTCTTCCTACCGTTCTCAGCCAAATGTTCCGATTTCGGCCTAAAAGACTTCGGTATCCTAAACTTTAATACTTTCCAGTCCTGCGATAGAAAGGGCTTCGTTGATTCATTGATAACCATTACAGGACGACTGCCTGGGGAAAAGCGGGCCAATAGCAGCAAGAGGAGGAGGGGTATGAGGAGGAGGGAAGGGGGAAGAAGAGGCGTGAGGGCCAAGAGACGCCACGAGGTTGGTAAACAAAACCTTCCTTTACTTTTCGCCTGTGTGTGGCGATTGCTGTTGTCTGCACATTGGGAGGTGGAGAGGGGGAGGGCTGGCCGGTGTCTGCTGGTCGTGTCATGTGTGTATTTACATGTATTTTATCAGCTACATATAAAATTTTCTTGTATGTTTCCGTATACAAGAGGGAATTTCATTAATTATACTATTCTGCTATACTAGCCGGGATAACACTGTACTGCGTTAGAGGAATGTATGTTGTGTATAGTATTCACATGTATTTCACACAAGTTGAGGTAGGTATGTAAGATAACTTCTACTTTTGACCATAGTTACCATAGTTTGTTATATATGCATACAAGAAAGTTTTACCACACTACTCCTCCCTCCGTATACACCCTGGAGGCTGATGTGGTGTGCATATACTACACACTTAATCAACTGTTCATGTGTACCTTCATATTTGTTACAGGCACCAATTAGGAAAGACATTCACTCCATGTTTTTCGTTATTAAAAAAAATATATAAATACAAAATTCAGCCAAGAAGTCTAAGGGTTGGAAATGTAGTTATGGTTTAGTTAGGTTAGGTTTAGGTTACGATTGATATTTCGATACAACTCATGAAACTGTTAGTGAATTCAAAAAGATTAGAACTATATTTTCCATTCACACATCTATACTTACATTCCAATGCCATTACACTATACCTCAAAGGAATGCACGTATCTGGCACTTTTTTTTCTTTACTATTCTATAACTTATATTTTTTACCTAAACGACTTCCCGTTCCTTAATACTCTACACCCAAGACACTCGTAAGTAAGGCGTAGATAATTATAATGAGACTGAATAGTACATATCGCAGCACTCCTACTTTAACACACACACACACACACACACACACCACACACAGGCTGCAGGTTTGACACACACGACACGCACATAAACACACCTTCATAATTACCTTTATCCGAAAAAAGGTATATATTTTTCTTCTTCTAATTGACAACTATAAACGTACTGTGTGTGTGTGTGTGTGTGTGTGTGTGTGTGTGTGTGTGCGTGTGTGCGTGTCTGTGTGTGAAACTTATGCTTTGAAATTTAATCATTGACTTTTTTTTGTCCACTCCAATGATAGCCTCGACGCCCAGATTTTTGTGGCTGGTGCGGGCGTGGAGAGAGCGTCTGCCGCGCCCCTCTACCCGACTTTTACTCCTGGCTATTAACGCCCCTCCCCACCCCCCTTCCTGAGAGAGAGAGAGAGAGAGAGACGAATACACAAAGGCAGACACACAATTCTAATTATTATGTTGTTCTTAAGAGAGGATGATGCTAACAATTTGGGGTTGTCCATCTCAGAAAAGGGCGGAGGCTAACATTAGGAAGCTGTAGTTGTGGGCGTGGCTGGCTGGGACGCACGCAAAAGTACTCCACCTCGCAATGCCCTTGAACGAGAGGTTACAAGTCCTAAAACACCTCAGTTCAACTCTTAACCCCAGGCATTTTCACCAAGGGAAGTTTGCTGCTACCGCGGGATTGGTGTAGTTTGCTCAACGCCTGTCTGTCTGTCTGTCTGTTTGTCTGTTTGTACTGGATTATGGTGCTATGTGTGTGTGTGTGTGTGTGTGTGTGTGTGTGTGTGTGTGTGTGTGTGTGTGTGTGTGTGTGACTTAGAAGAGCTGCATGCAAAAATAATCTAGAAAAGAGAAAAATTATAGATGTATAATATTTTGTGCTGCACATGAATATTATGTTCCTTTTCCTTGATGCGTGCAATAAACACTCGAGGCTTTCATAAGAGCTCATTTTTTGATGTTTGAATTTACTCTCGCTTTCTGATGCTTTGAAATGAATAAGCAAGACCAGTAGTGTGTTGTATAATATTATGATGATATACATGATGAGCTTGGCACTTCCCTATCCATTAGCTCTCACGCACACCCTTCCTCACTACACCTCAGACCAGACCTACACCCTGACACACCCTCTTATATCGTAATGACACGCTACATCACCATTACACACTCCCTCACACCCTCACACCCTCACACCCTACACACCTATCTTTCTCCCCTTATGCACATCACTCAACCCCTTCACACCTTTCAAATCACATCCCTCAGACTACCTAAGAAAGAGAATAGGAGGATAAAAACACATCCCTCCCCTTGGTTCAGCCCCTCACACGTACACCTACACATCCCTCCTCCGTCCCTCCTCTGTCCCTCCTCCACCAAATTCTTTTCTTGTTTCCTCCATTCCTCTGGCGAAATTCCTCCTTTTCTCTCTCATTCTTCCTTCACACATTTTCTCTCCCTCGCCCCTCTCTCTCTCTATCTTTCTTTCTTTCTCTCTTTCCTCCCTTCTTCCAGCGTTTATCTCCCATATTCCTCGCACATTTTTTTCTTCCTCCTCCTCCTCTTCCTACTATTGGGTAAATGGCTTCCCTTTTCACGTTTTCTCTCTCTCCCCAATTTGGTAACTCACCTGAATTAATGAATGCTGACACCTGGGAGTTTTTTTCTTTTTTTGGTCAAACGCTGGTGGTGGTGTATCTATTTATCTATTCAATGTTAATCAATTCAGTTCATTTGAATATTTGTTTACATGTTTGTCAATTAGTAGTGGTTCCCTATTATGGTGTGTTGACAGATTCGACTTGTTTAGAGAGAGAGAGAGAGAGAGAGAGAGAGAGAGAGAGAGAGAGAGAGAGAGAGAGAGAGAGAGAGAGAGAGAGAGAGAGATGAACAGGTGATTGCCTTGATGATCTGCATGTGGTGTTTCTAGTTCTATCTTGAAGCCTCAGTAGTGTGATGCCTTTGTCTGCCTTTGTGTGGTGTGGTGTGGTATGGTGAGGTGTGGTGTGGTGAGGTGTGGTGTGGTATAGTGTGCGGGATCTGGTTTGTATGTGTGTATGTATATGCCTGTATCGCTTACTGTATATAAATCTGTCTATATTTATATGTATCAGTTAGTGAATTAATGAATCAATTTGTGTATCTATTTATCTGTTTGTCTATTTGTATGTCTGTCTGTCTATTTCTTCATATTAATCGATTTATTTATCATTTTATGTAATATTATAACACATGCACGTGCACATTTTATATACAGTGCACGGCTGAATGGTCTGATAATTCCATGTTTTGCCCAATCCCTTCACAAAGCACGTGGAGGTAAATTACGACGTTTATCTTTCTCATTTTAGATAATGTAACTTTATAGGCTGTTAAAATTGAAATTAAGCTAAAATGAATTTCAAACAGGTAACGAAAGTGGTATTGGGGGGGAAGAAAAAAAGCTGAGTGCATTCTATTCGAGATTTAATTACTTTGAAAATTACCGACATAATAATGGGTGGGCGGCTAACCAGGTAATGAAAGTCCGTATCAAAGGCAGCAGTCGAGGCGGATTTCGATGAGACTCAGTGTTGTTTCTCGTAATTAGTTTGGTGTGTTTTCTCTCCCACAGGTAACCTCCAGTGTGCGTTCAGGTGAGCAAGCTTGTACGTATTCCATCCTTCTCTTCACACTCTTCTTTCTCTTCCTCCTCGCCTTTTATCTCTTTTCACATATTATCGTCTCGTTTGCTTTTATCATATCTGTCACTTCACATTTGTTTTTCTTCTCCTTATCTTTATCCATAACTTCCTTCCTCTATGTTTATTCTATCCACTACCTTCGTTTCCCTACTGTAGGTGATATCGAAAAAGTAGAAAGGAAGGAAAGAAAGGAAGAAAGGAAGGAACGAAGGAAAGCAGAAAACAAGGGAGGTAAAGAAAGGAAGAAGGGAGGGAAGGAGGGAGGGAGGGGGACAGAGGGAGCAATAATTAGAAGGCTTAAGCTCCGCCTCCATATATGTCACATTTGTTTTAATTCCCCAGGATAAATAACAGTTAATGCCCCTCACCATTCCTAATAACGTCAGCATCCCAAGCCTTTCCCTGTGTCCCTGTCATCTGTTGCAACGCCTCTATAGATTTTTTTTCATCCCCCTCTACCCCCACCCCCACACGTTTATCTCTCTCTCTCTCTTTTCTCTCTCCAACGAGGCCCTACCATTCCCTCCTTCGTTACGTTGGTCATTTAAACACATCACCGTCACTGTCACCATCACTATCACTGTCACTGTCACTGTCACTGTCCGTCACATCCAATGCCGCCTCATATTTCCCATTTGCAACGTCCTGTCAAGTAGTCATTCCTCATTTTAACACCGTCATTTGTTTTCTTTTTTTTTCCTCTTGCTAATTCGCTTGATTAACATTTATAGAGTAATTGCGCCTTTTTTTGGGTATTGCTATTGTGAATTATTATCATTCATTGCATTTTCTTCTTATTATTATTATTCTTGCATTCTTTGTTCTTCTTCTCTTTTTATCTATCTGGTTTATTTTTATTAGTTGGTTCCTTTTTAATTGGTTTTTTATTATTTATTTTTGTGTCGTGTTTCCTTTCTTCTTTCATTGTTTGTCTTTCTTATCCCTGACTTTCTTCTCCGTGTTATCTTTCAATTCCTTTTAACTTTGCTTTTACTCTCTCCTTTTCTATTTTCTTTCCCCCTTCCTGCCACTTCCCTCTTTTTACATCGCTTCTTTTCTGTAATTAATTCTTTCATCTATATTCTTCCTTTACTTATTATGTTTCATTATCTCTTTTCACTTTCATTTATCCTCTTTCCATCCTCTTTATTCTCCCCTCTTTCCTTATCGCTCTTCCTCCTCTCTCTCGTACTCTTTACTTCCTTCCCTTCTCTTCTTGGTTTTCCTCACTCTCCTTTCCTTTCCTTTCCTTTCCTCTCATCTCCTATTTCTTGTTTTAGCTCTTCCATCTTTTCCTGCGTGTCCCCTTTCTTCCCTGTTGGTCCTTCCCCTCGCAAGCCAACCAGGTAGAAGGAAAGAAGTAGATGAGGGGAAGCAGTAGAGAGGTGCATGACTGAGGCAAGGATGGTGTCACTTTTTTTCTCTTCCTACTTGGGTATTGTTGTTGATGGTGTGTGATGGTGTGGTGTCCTCCCTACCTCCCTTCCCTTCCCTCCCTTCCTATGTCCATCTTTCCTTCCTTACCCTTGTCTCGCTTCCCTTTCCTTCCTTTTTTTCTTTTCTTCTACTCTCTCCTTCTCGTATTTCCTTCTCTTTACAGCTTATGTCTCTGTTTCTTGTTGATGGTGGTAGTGGTGGTGGTGGTAGGTGGGTGTTAGCAGTCTCTCTCTCTCTCTCTCTCTCTCTCTCTCTCTCTCTCTCTCTCTCTCTCTCTCTCTCTCTCCTCTCTCTCTTTCATTTCGTATTTAGTTTCCCATTTTTCTCCTGTTCTCTATATATTTACGTTTTTTTTCATCCTTATTATTTAATGTATTGTATTATGCTTTACACTTATTGGGATGTTTATTTGCACCTCCACACCCGATCCTCCCTCTCTCCCTCTTTTAAACTCTTTTATTTTATGCTCACCTTTACCGTTTATTTATGTCGCCCTTTATTACTTGTTTTACAATTCGTAGTTGGTTAATGTTTACGATGAACATTTTGTATTTATTTTCTGGTTTTTCTCTATTTCGCCACTTTTTTTTTCTCTCTCTTTTATTTCATCTCTTCCAATTGTTATTTTATTTCATTTTTTTAATCCGGTGTAGTTTTATATATTTTTTCATATCGTTTTCTGTTTAGATATATATATTTTTCTCTCATATATTTATTCTTCCCTCTTTCTAGTATTTATTTCCTGATTTCATGTATTCACCATTCTTAAATCCTCCTCCTCCTTTTCCTCCTCTTCTTCCTCCTCCAATTTTAACTCTTCCACCTAATTCTCCCAACCCATCCTCTCTTCCAATTCCTTCGTAACCTTCCCATATATCCTGGTCGTTCCCTTCCCTTCCTCGGATTCTGTCTTCACCCGAGGCACAGTTTCAGCCAGTAGGAAGGGGAGAGGCCGGTGCAATAGAACGTGACCTCATTACCTCACTGCTGACCCTCGACGCCCTAGTCACGCGGGTCACCAAGGGAGGGGAATAAAGGGTGTGTGAATGGACGAGAGAGGGAAGAGGAGATAATTTTATTTGCAGGTTGGTGGAGGCTGAGATTTTACTTTTTATTTATGTTGCAGTAGTAAAAGTAGTAGTAGTAGTAGTAGTAGTAGTAGTAGTAGTTGTTGTTATCACAGTGTATTTAAGACGATTTATATTACTAAAAAACTACTACACTAATATGAGATCATTAGTGTATGTAATTTATTCGTCTTTTAAATGTTTTCTGTGGATGTATGAAAAGACTATTTTTTCATATCATTATAACACACACACACACACACACACACACACACACACACACACACACACACACACACACACACACACACACACACACACATAGACACACACAGAGCACATCTTCCCACACATTCTTTGTTTCCTTCTTCGACTCAGGGACAGCACCAAGTTATGTTAGTGTGTCCCTGGTAGACCCTCACCCGGATTCATTAATATTTATTTTTATCATTAATATTTATTTTTATCATTAATATTTATTTTTATCATTATTATTTATTTTTTTCATCATTATTTATTTTTATCATCATTATTTATTTTTATCACCAATATTTATTTTATCATTAATATTTATTTTTATCATTAATATTTATTTTATCATTAATATTTATTTTCATCATTAATACTTATTTTCATCATTAATATTTATTTTTATCATTAATATTTATTTTTATCATTAATATTTATTTTTATCATTATTATTTATTTTTTATCATTATTATTTATTTTTATCATTAAATTAATTTTTATCATTAATATTTATTTTTATCATTAATATTTATTTTTATCATTAATATTTATTTTTATCATTAATATTTATTTATATCATTAGTATTTATTTTTATTATTATTATTTATTTTTATCATTAATATTTATTTTTATCATTAATATTTATTTTTGTCATTAATATTTATTTTTATCATTAATAATTATTTTTATCATTAATATTTATTTTTATCATTAATATTTATTTTTATCATTATTAATTATTTTTATCATTATTATTTATATTTTTATCATTAATATTTATTTTTTTCATTATTATTTATTTTTATCAATAATATTTATTTTTATCATTAATATTTATTTTTATCATTAATATTTATTTTTATCATAATTATTTATTTTTATCATTAATATTTATTTTTATCATTAATATTTATTTTTATCATTAATATATATTTTTATCATTAATATATATTTTTATCATTAATATATATTTTTTATCATTAATATTTATTTATATCATTAATATATATTTTTATCATTAATATATATTTTTATCATTAATATTTATTTATATCATTAATATATATTTTTATCATTAATATTTATTTTTATCATTAATATTTATTTTTTATCATTAATATATATTTTTATCATTAATATATATTTTTATCATTAATATATATTTTTATCATTAATATATATTTTTATCATTAATATTTATTTTTATCATTATTATTTATTTTTATCATTAATATTTATTTTTATCATTAATATTTATTTTTATCATTAATATATATTTTTATCATTAATATATATTTTTATCATTAATATTTATTTATATCATTAATATATATTTTTATCATTAATATTTATTTTTATCATTAATATTTATTTTTATCATTAATATATATTTTTATCATTAATATTTATTTTTATCATTAATATTTATTTTTTATCATTAATATATATTTTTATCATTAATATATATTTTTATCATTAATATATATTTTTATCATTAATATATATTTTTATCATTAATATTTATTTTTATCATTAATATATATTTTTATCATTAATATATATTTTTATCATTAATATTTATTTTTATCATTAATATATATTTTTATCATTAATATATATTTTTATCATTAATATATATTTTTATCATTAATATTTATTTTTATCATTAATATTTATTTTTATCATTAATATATATTTTTATCATTTATATTTATTTTTATCACTAATATTTATTTTTTATCATTAATATATATTTTTATCATTAAAATATATTTTTATCATTAATATTTATTTTTATCATTAATATTTATTTTTATCATTGATATTTATTTTTATCATTAATATTTATTTTTATCATTAATATTTATTATTATAATTATTAATATTTATTTACTCCAACAGCAACACTTCCTTAACATGTATTATTATTAATTTCAAAACCTTTAACTTCAATATAAGTTTTCGTGGATTTGTGATGAAAATGGATTTGTGAAATTTTTGGCCCGAAGATTTCCACCAGAATTTGAGTCCAAAATAGTTTAGTCATTTTACAAGTAAAGTATTAGTCCTACAACAAAGTTGTATAGAAACAAAGTTGTTCAGCTTGACAAGTTCTATCAGATGGTGTCATCCGTTTGTAAATTACTCTTTTGGTTTAGGAGAAAAATGTAATTAAGTAGAAGTTTCGTGTAAAATACAAATATATCAATATCTCCATTACTTACATTCCAATTACATTTTAGTAAAGCTCAAAGGAACGGGCGTCTCATGCTCTATATTTACTAATACGAATGTTTTTTACGTAAACCTCATACTTTTCGAGTTATTTTCAAAAACATGATTTCATGAAAAAAATCTTAGGTGACACCCTTGAAAATTTCGTGAAAAATTTCCACACCTCAAAATTTCATGAAAATTTGTACCTAAAGGTTTTCAGTCAAACTGAACACGAATCTGGACTCAGTTTCATCATTACTATAATATTAAACACTATATACGCATGTGTGATACGCCTAAAACTATTTATTCTCTCTATTTATCTCTCTATCTCTATCGCGCTCTCTCTCTCTCTCTCTCTCTCTCTCTCTCTCTCTCTCTCTCTCTCTCTCTCTCTCTCTCTCTCTCTCTCTCTCTCTCTCTCCCACTCTCTCCAAACTCCTACAGCAAAATCATAATATTCTCCCCCTCCTCCTCCTCCTCCTCCTCCTCCTCTTCCTCCTCTGTGTCTTCCTTCTTAAATAGTCTTCAGTGGACCAATTAGCGCCAATATTTATTTTTATCATTAATATTTATTTTTATTATTAATATTTATTTTTATCATTAATATTTATTTTTATCATTAATATTTATTTTTATCATTAATATTTATTTTTATCATTAATATTTATTTTTATCATTAATATTTATTTTTATCATTAATATTTATTTTTATCATTATTATTTATTTTTATCATTATTATTTATTTTTATCATTAATATTTATTTTCATCATTAATATTTATTTTTATCATTAATATTTATTTTTATAATTAATATTTATTTTTATCATTAATATATATTTTTATCATTAATATTTATTTTTACCATTAATATATATTTTTATCATTAATATTTATTTTTATCATTAATATTTATTTTTATCATTAATATTTATTTTTATCATTAAAATATATTTTTATCATTAATATATATTTGTATCATTAATATATATTTTTATCATTAATATTTAGTTTTTTTGTCAATATTATTTATTTTTATCATTAATATTTATTTTTATCATTAATATATATTTTTATCATTAATATATATTTTTATCATTAATACATATTTTTATCATTAATATATATTTTTATCATTAATATTTATTTTTATCATTATTATTTATTTTTATCATTAATATTTATTTTTATCATTAATATTTATTTCTATCATTAATATATATTTTTATCATTAATATATATTTTTATCATTAATATTTATTTTTATCATTAATATTTATTTTTATCATTAAAATATATTTTTATCATTAATATATATATGTATCATTAATATATATTTTTATCATTAATATTTAGTTTTTTTATCAATATTATTTATTTTTATCATTAATATTTATTTTTATCATTAATATATATTTTTATCATTAATATATATTTTTATCATTAATATATATTTTTATCATTAATATATATTTTTATCATTAATATTTATTTTTATCATTATTATTTATTTTTATCATTAATATTTATTTTTATCATTAATATTTATTTTTATCATTAATATATATTTTTATCATTAATATTTATTTTTATCATTAATATTTATTTTTATCATTAATATTTATTTTTATCATTAAAATATATTTTTATCATTAATATATATTTGTATCATTAATATATATTTTTATCATTAATATTTAGTTTTTTTATCAATATTATTTATTTTTATCATTAATATTTATTTTTATCATTAATATATATTTTTATCATTAATATATATTTTTATCATTAATACATATTTTTATCATTAATATATATTTTTATCATTAATATTTATTTTTATCATTATTATTTATTTTTATCATTAATATTTATTTTTATCATTAATATTTATTTCTATCATTAATATATATTTTTATCATTAATATATATTTTTATCATTAATATTTATTTTTATCATTAATATATATTTTTATCATTAATATATATTTTTATCATTAATATTTATTTTTATCATTAATATTTATTTTTATCATTAATATTTATTTTTATCATTAATATATATTTTTATCATTAATATATATTTTTATCATTAATATATATTTGTATCATTAATATATATTTTTATCATTAATATTTATTTTTATCATTAATATATATTTTTATCATTAATATTTATTTTTATCATTAATATATATTTTTATCATTAATATGTATTTTTATCATTAATATTTATTTTTATCATTAATATTTATTTTTATCATTAATATATATTTTTATCATTAATACTTATTTTTATCATTAATATATATTTTTATCATTAATATATATTTTTATCATTAATATATATTTTTATCATTAATATATATTTGTATCATTAATATATATTTTTATCATTAATATTTATTTTTATCATTAATATATATTTTTATCATTAATATTTATTTTTATCATTAATATATATTTTTATCATTAATATATATTTTTATCATTAATATTTATTTTTATCATTAATATTTATTTTTATCATTAATATATATTTTTATCATTAATACTTATTTTTATCATTAATATATATTTTTATCATTAATATATATTTTTATCATTAATATATATTTTTATCATTAATATTTATTTGTATCATTATATTTATTTTCATCATTACTATTTATTTTTATCATTAATATTTATTTTTATCATTAATATATATTTTTATCATTAATATATATTTTTATCATTAATATATATTTTTATCATTAATATTTATTTTTATCATTAATATTTATGTTTTATCATTAATATATATTTTTATCATTAATATATATTTTTATCATTAATATTTATTTTTATCATTAATATATATTTTTATCATTAATATATATTTTTATCATTAATATATATTTTTATCATTAATATATATTTTTATCATTAATATATATTTTGTATCATTAATATATATTTTTATCATTAATATTTATTTTTATCATTAATATATATTTTTATCATTAATATTTATTTTTATCATTAATATTTATTTTTATCATTAATATTTATTTTTATCATTAATATTTATTTTTATCATTATTATTTATTTTTATCATTAATATTTATTTTTATCATTAATATTTATTTTCTATCATTAATATATATTTTTATCATTAATATATATTTTTATCATTAATATTTATTTTTATCATTAATATATATTTTTATCATTAATATATATTTTTATCATTAATATTTATTTTTATCATTAATATTTATTTTTATCATTAATATTTATTTTTTATCATTAATATATATTTTTATCATTAATATATATTTTTATCATTAATATATATTTGTATCATTAATATATATTTTTATCATTAATATTTATTTTTATCATTAATATATATTTTTATCATTAATATTTATTTTTATCATTAATATATATTTTTATCATTAATATGTATTTTTATCATTAATATTTATTTTTATCATTAATATTTATTTTTATCATTAATATATATTTTTATCATTAATATTATTTTTATCATTAATATATATTT
>JAPQNM010001503.1:0-28092 GCA_029783475.1 Metacarcinus magister | reverse complement strand
TATTTACTGGAGGGGTTTAACCTTTAAAAGCAGGAGGGGTTAAATTCCTTTTAGTTGTCCTAATAATTTTAAATTTCTTTGATAGAAAACGGGTGAGTAAGATTTAGGAGGTTAAATAAGTGCTTTAAATTTTTAGGGTGAGCTAAAAGTTAAGAGAAGTTAAAGAGGTACTGGTTATTTTAGGAGGTTAAAAAGAGGTTGTCATTAATTTTTTAAAGTTAAAATAAGTTTAATAAAGTTTTAAGAGATTGACCGGGTTTTAAAAGATTTGTTAATAATCCTATAATTTTTGGGGTTCGTTCCTTTAGATTATTAAATTTAATTTAGTTTGGTTAAGGTAGTTTCTGATAGAGAAGGAAAGTTAGATACTAGGGCTGAAGTAATAACCAGGGGTTAGCTAAAGGGGTCAAGGTAGCTCTAGTAGGAGAGGGCAGGAGTTAGTTTTAAATTTTTTAGCTGTCTGCTTTAGAGGGTAGGGGTGAGCGAGAAGGGTAAATTTATTTTTTGATTTGACAAGAAAATAGTTAAAATTTTATAAATTAGGTCGAGAAGTTTAAGCTGTCAAGGGACGGGTAAAGGTTGAATTTACTCGAGGTTTATTCATTTATCAAGGTTGTTAAGGTTTAGAAGTCAGGTTAGGGGAGAGTCTTTAAAAAGGAAAAGTAAGTTTTTCAAGTTTCAAAGCCTTTTCAAAGGAGTCATTAAGGGTTCCGGTGTGGGTTCACTCGAGGTACCCCCTGCACTCAAAGTCCCCCCTCCTTCTGCGCGTGCGCGGGAGGCGATTTTGCTGCCAGCCGCACGACTCACTCTTCTGGGTGGGACTAAAAATTTGTAAACAATACAGTCGCACTGCTACTCTGATGATGAATTCGGTAGATGATTTATTCGGCTCATGGTTACCTGGGATGGTTTGACTACTCAGATACATTATTTTCGTGTCCAATATTAAAATTTGTAAACAACACAGTCGCACTGCTGCTCTGATGATGAATTCGGTAGATGATATATTCGGCTCATGGTTTCCTGGGATGGTTTGACTACTCAGATACAATAATTTCGTGTCCAATATTATTATTCTTACATGTTTTGTGATTACCAATCCTCTTCCAGGGCATCGGAGCAGCAGTGCGACTGTGTTGTTTACATTATTTTAGTCCCGCTCAGAAGAATGAGTCGTGCGGCTGGCAGCAAAATCGCCTCCCGCGCACGCGCAGAGGGAGAGGGACTTTGAGTGCAGAGGGGTACCTCGAGTGAACCCACACCGGCGTGGGCTTAAATTAGAATTGGGATAAAGGTGAGTTTCAGTTTTAAATTTTTTGAAACTAAGAAATAATTTAAGGTTAGGTTTCCTGTTAGGTGGGGCGTCCAGCTCTCTTTAAGAAGAAGTAGGGCCGGTGTCATAGGAAATTCAGACTCCCAGAAAGAAATGTATCCCCTTCAGCTGCCAGACGTAGCGTAGCTCATCCCGCGCTGCTCACTGGACTCGCTACTCAGTAGTGCTCTAAACTTGTAGTAGTGAGCGTCGCGCATTATTGCTCTTGAAAGGCACTTTTATAAAGATTGAAAAGGAGAGAGAGAGAGAGAGAGAGAGAGAACCATCCTTATATATATATATATATATATATATATATATATATATATATATATATATATATGCAGAGAGAGAGAGAGAGAGAACCATCCTTATGCGCTATATATATATATATATATATATATATATATATATATATATATATATAAGGCACTTTTATAAAGATTGAAATGGAGAGAGAGAGAGAGAGAGAGAGAACCATCCTTATATATATATATATATATATATATATATATATATATATATATAAATATATATATATATATATATATGCACACAGAGAGAGAGAGAGAGAGAGAGAGAGAGAGAGAGAGAGAGAGAGAGAGAGAGAGAGAGAGAGAACCATCCTTATGCGCTATATATATATATATATATATATATATATATATATATATATATATATATATATACGATCTCGCAGCAGAACGAGAGAGAGAGAGAGAGAGAGAGAGAGAGAGAGAGAGAGAGAGAGAGAGAGAGAGAGAGAGAGAGAGTGAGAGAGAGAGAGAGAGAACCATCCTTATGCGCTATATATATATATATATATATATATATATATATATATATATATATATATATATACGCTCTCACAGCAGAACGAGAGAGAGAGAGAGAGAGAGAGAGAGAGAGAGAGAGAGAGAGAGAGAGAGAGAGAGAGAGAGAGGCGGGCACACTCACACCCCTCAATCAGTTGGTGCATACTGAGCCTCAGCCGCGGAGACTGAGAGACGAGTGAGTGAGATGCGGTATGAGAGTTTTGACGCTGCCGGAGTGCGTTTTTTCTGGGGCCCGTATTTTCTACGACACCGGTGTGGCGGGTAAAAGTGACGACCGTCGAAAAAGTGGCGACATCGCCTTCTTCGCTGCCAGCCGCACGACTCAAACATTGCAGAGACTGCTGGCGTCACTCTCTCCATCTGTCTCCCTCGCCTCAGTCCCGCTCCGCCCTTCCCTGTATGTCGGACTGTCCCGCTCTCTCCCCGTATACCCAGCTATCAGGCTGAAACTTGGCCTCCGAGATGCATAACAGTATATATATATATATATATATATATATATATATATATATATATATATATATATATATATATATATATATATATATATATATATACAGAAACTAGGAATTTGCATATATATATATATATATATATATATATATATATAAATAAATAAATATATATATATATATATATATATATATATATAAATATATATATATATATATATATATATATATAAATAAATATATATATATATATATATATATATATATATATATATATATAATTTTATACATCTTCAACATGGTCGTGGCTTTGGGCAAGGACAACCAGTCCTTCCACCCACCACATTGATTTCACGCCCTAATTCATTCAGAAACACTCTCATCATATCCGCACGTGCTCTCTCATACCTCTTGCATTCTAACATCAGATGCACCACAGTCTCATCCACACCCCTGTCACACATCTCACACTCTTTCCTCCTATCCTCTGACCAGCTATAGGTCCTATCATTCACTTCCACACACTGCGCTCTCACTCTGAACAGAAGGTCACCACCTAGGCTACCATCATACCAAACTTCATGCTTTGGGGCCTCTTTCTCCCTATACCACCTCAGAGTTTCCTTTCTATCCATCCTATTCTTCCACTCGCTAAGTCCATCCGCTTTCACTGCTCTATCTATCTCCCTTTTCCATTTTCTCTCATCCCACTCTGCCCCCTCTCTGTTTCTATCTGTCATTCTCCATTCAACAACATTCTGTCTATCCTCAAAAGGTCTGTGCACCCTCCTAACTAACATACTATTCTTGTCTATCATTTTCCCACATTTGTTTCCCCATTTGCTATCTCCTAGAGTCCACAAGTATACCTTCCTTGCTAGTCTTGTTTCATTCATTCTCTCTAATCTCACTTTATATCTCAGAGTTGCTTTCATCTGCCTTTCCCTAAAAGTGCTCCACCCCATATCCCCTCTCAGTGCGTCTACTGCTGCATACCTAGGTGCATTCAGAGCCATTCTAGCTACCTTGTTTTGTCCCACCTCTAACTTTTCTATCTCACTCTCATTCCAAGCCATTACATCCATACCATACATGATACTTGGGACAGCCACACTCTTCCACACTTCCCTCAGTACCTCATACTTGCATGCTCTCATTCTTGCTGCACTCCCTAGGCGACCCACCCATTGATTCGTCATACTTATCTTTTCATTCTTTGCTCTCTCACATCCATCTGTACTCATCCACACTCCTAAGTACTTGTATTCTTTAGTCTGTTGCAACTCCTTTTCATCTAACATCCAGGTGGTATTACACTCATTCTCTAACCCATTGACTACCATTATCTTACTCTTCTCACTACTGAAGCTCACTCCAAAGTCTCTTCCATACCCTCCTATCACATCTAAAACACTTTGTAGTTCTTCTGCCGACTCACTCATAACAACCACATCATCCGCATATAGTAACATGCATATCTTGTCCTCTCCAACTTTCACTCCCACATTCATTCTTCTTATCCTGGCAGCTAGCTCTTCAGTATATAAACTAAAAAGGGTTGGTGAGAGGCTACATCCTTGTCTAACACCTCTTTCGTTCTTCACCCAGTCTGTCTCAAGGTTACCTAATCTATACTTAGCTCTCGTACCAACATACATACTTCTAACTATGTTTACTATCTTCTCACTTAACCCAATCTTCTCTAAAACATTCCATAACCTACTTCTGTTGACTCTATCATATGCTTTCTCTATATCTAGGAAGCACACATACAGTTTTCTACCCTCTTTCTTTTTCCTTTCAATCAGTTCATTCACAACAAACATATTATCTTCCGCTCTTCTGTCTACACGGAACCCATTTTGTTCTTCACCTAACACCCTAACTCTCTCAACCCACTTACACAACCTTGCATTCAGCACAGCACTAAACACTTTCCCTACTGTATTCCCTAGGGATATTGGCCTATAGTTCTTAATCTCACTCTTACTCTTATGACCTCCTTTATGAATAAGTGTCACACTGCATTCATTCCAGTCACTCGGCACTCGCTCCTCTTCCCACACTCTGCTAAACAAGTCAGTCATCCAGTCAATCACCACTTCCCCTCCATTTTTATACAGTTCATAAGGGATATCATCTAATCCTGCAGCCTTTCCATTCTTCTGCTTCTTTACACACTTCTCAACTTCTTCCCTACTAATCCTTTCATTCAGCTCATTCGCATCTTTCCTTTCCAGAGACACACACCCTTCTCTCACATCAAGGGCTTCTCCTACCCCTCCTATTTCTTCCCAAAACCTTTTAACTGCCTCCTTCATTTTTTCTTTTTCTGTGATAACTTCACCATTCACTTTCAGACTTTCCACATTCTCACTTTCAGACATTTTCTCACCTCTCAGAAATCTATACCATTCACGTCCACCCTCCAGTCCTTTCTCTCTCAGAGTCTGGATCACACTCCTTTCACTCATACCTTTGGCACTCATTATCTTTTTCTTTGTCAGTCGCTGTTGATTCACATATGCTTCCCATGCATTCTGATACTCATTCTCAGCTTCATCACATTCACGCCTCTTTTTTCTCAACCGCCTACAGTGTTTATTCAGTCTCTTTCGTTCCCTTCTAGCATTGCTAATATCTTCATTCCACCATGACTTACTCGTTCTCCTTCTACCACTGATTCTCACAGTCCCTATTTGTCTCTCGGCAGCACCTCTTACATTCTCTAACAGCTTTTTATTCATATCATCCACATCATGCATACTCTCAATCTCCCAGTCTCTTTCACTTAGATCCACCTGGAAGTTCTCCCATCCCACATCTCTCAGTCTCCACTTTTTCTTAGTGTTCTTTCTTTCTTTCTTATTCCTTCCACTCAGCATACATTCCACTACAAGCATATTGTGGTCTGACACAATATCAATCATACCGTCTTCATCTATCCACATACGTGACACACTCTCTCGCATTTTTCCATTCACCAACATGTAGTCAATTGCAGACTCCTGGTTCCTTGCATTCCATGTCACACGCCCCTCTGCTAGGGTCTCATTCAGGTTTTCCAGGTTCATCTCACTCACAAACTCTACCATCATCTCACCATTCCCATTAACCCGTTCACCTAGCATACCTGTGTGGCCATTCATGTCTCCCATAATAAGCACTCTCTCACCTGCATTCTCTCTCACAAACTTTCTCAGAATACTATATTTTCTACTGTTCTCTCTGTGAGCTCTTTCACTCTGAACTGTCATATACACCACGGCAATTATCATTCTTTCAGGCTTTCCACAACGGTTCATGCATTCCACTCTCACAGCTAGAATATCTTCACTACATTCACTCTCTCCTACACCCATTTCTTCTACTTTTAAGTTCTCATCTTTTCTGTGGAGGAAAGCTACGCCTCCTCCCCGTCTTTCCTGTTTCTTCCGTCCCTTTCCAATCATCACGTACGCACTACCATCCATTCTCACATCATCCCTTAGCTGCGTCTCTGTAAGCCCTACCACATCAAAACGCCATTCATCCAGCTCCTTGCACACATCCTCATACTTTCCCGGTCCCCAACCTTTCACATTCATACACCCGACTCTCATGCAATCACTCATACGTTTACTGCTCACCCGGTCGGAGACTTCTTCATCTTTGGTGAGTGCATCACGCTTCCCACGTCACTCCCGGCTCAGGAAGCGGAGTGACCCGGCCTGCACCCACTCAACGAGTCGTCGCCCCATCCTGGCATTTCCTTCGTCATTGAGGTGGACACCATCTCTGTCGTAGAAACGGTTGTTTCCCAAGACGCTGTCCAGGTCGATGAAGCTGATGTTTCCTTTCTTCTCCCTCATCCACTCAATCTTCATCTTGATCAGCTCCTCTTGAATTTTCTTGTTGGTTTGCTTCCTTACATCTTCATAGCTGTTGTCTTCCCTGGGTCGACGCATAACACCTATGACTGCCACCTTCATTTTCTTGGTCTCCACCGCTTTCACGGCTTCCACGACCTCCTTCACGGTCTCCTCACAACCCTTCCCTACCAGGTTGTTGCCACCTCCTTGGATGATCAGCATCCCTTCATCCTTCATCTCCGTGGCTTCTTCTTTAACCCTCTTTGCCACATCCTCGATGCGGGCTCCTCCGATGCTGGTGCACCCACTGCCTTCCTTCACACACTTCACGTACTCAGGGGTTTTCCGCACCATGCTGTCTCCGATGATCCGGATCGGAGCCCTCCTTCTCTCGGTCCTGACCTGCGGTTGTCCTGCTGGTATCTGCCTCTGGTCGGGAACACGTGGGGCGGCTGGTGGAGGCACCTGTGTCTCCGTCTGCACGCTCCTTGCCTCTGTCTGCACGATCCTTTCCTCTGTCTGCACGCTCCTTTCCTCTGTCTGCACGCTCCTTTCCTCCCGCTCACATTCCTTCTTCTCCATCTGCGTGCCTTCGTCCTTCATCTCCTTTTTCTCTTCATTTTTCTTCCACTCCTCTCGTGTGAGGTCTAAACACACGAGGCAGAGGAAAACTATCTGGTGGTGGGTGAGGACCTTGTTGTTGGTGGCCGCCTTCAGTCCCACACACGCATGGTGCCACCACTTCTCGCACCTCTCACAGCTCACAGCGGGCTGCCCGCTCTCCACCTCCCTCTTGCAGTCGGCACAGGTGCTCTCAGCCATCGTTCAGTTCAATTCATACGTCCACAGAAGTCGAATAAAAGCAAGTATTTCACAAATATCTGGGAGCCACACAATCACACTCTTTAAAGATGGCGGTTCACCAACCGGAGACAGTATGCTCAAGATCAGCGCCATTGTCACAAGTGGTACAGCGTTGTTTAAAGCATACTTGTTTCTTGGCAAAGTTCTTTACCTGCACCCGCTTTACTTTCTTCATAACGAATATGGATACCTTTGAAGCGTAAGTAATGGTAGTTATATAAAATCAAAGTTGTGTAATGTGTTAGCAGGTATCTGCAACCCATACTACGCCACGCCATAGAAGCCCCTCTCTCTCTCTCTCTCTCTCTCTCTCTCTCTCTCTCTCTCTCTCTCTCTCTCTCTCTCATCATGGTTTGAGAGGCAGTGAGTTAGGGGTTAGGTGTTCAAGAGGGGACCAAGAAAACATGTAGTCGAGAAAAAATTAAAAGATGTCCTTGGTGGGTCAGTGAGAACAAAGAAATTTGGTGTTTCAGGGAACCACTGCACCAAACACCATCATTGAAGATGATAGCACCATAACCACAATTGAGTAGTTTGATAATTTATTAATCATTGAGCTATACGGGACCACAAACAATTGGCAAATGAGTGTGTAATATGTATGGGATGACGCTAAGGGGAACCGCCAAGCTAGGGTAAGCCCAGACAAAGTCACCCACGCCACTAAGTTTGTAAGACGCACGCCATTACAAGAGCCTTGGAGCTTTAGTGGAGATATACGATCCAGAACCATAAGTGTGTCGGAGACCCATAGTTAATTCACAGAGTCCAGAGGTATAACAATAGGGTAGCCTTAGTGGCAAAATACCACGGGCCTCAGCCACCTAGGGGCCCACAACATCTGTGCCTCATCAAATTGTTTTATAAAGGCATGCTACCATTTAACATCTGTGCCTCATCAAATTGTTTTATAAAGGCATGCTACCATTTAACATCTGTGCCTCATCAAATTGTGTCTTTGAATAAACAAGACTCTGTGCATATAACTTTGTCTTTAGTACCTGGTGAGAGAAAAAGGGAACAAGTGGGCGTGACAATATCTATTCAAACAACACAAACGTCGTTACATTTAGAAGACGTCATTACATTTCTTTTCTCTTTCGTTTTCTCCTTCTGCTTCAGGTATGTTAAATATCACTATATATTTTTTTTTTCTCTCCTAGTCTTCCTGTATAGTTTCTATTGCTTTTTCCTTAATGTTTTCTATCATATTAATTTTTATATCTTCTTGCCTCTTTTCCACTTTTTCCAGGCTATATGCATATAATATATCCCTAAGTTGATTGTATTCCCAGTGACAAGCAACACCACCATTGCCTGGTGGATGTACACCACTTCCACCAACACCCAGCACCAGCAGTTATAGATATCTTCCTCACAAACAACATACTTAACCCTTGGCCAGTACCCTTTTAATGTAAAAAAATAAAAATAAAATGGAAATATTTAAAGACATATGTTGTATTTACACACGAGCACCTCTCTTGATTCAAACATACATACATACATACATACATACAATGGATTTGTACATGTAGAGGAATTATTAAATTATTTCTTGTGTTGACCGCATTTTAATTAGCCCAAAAAATTAGTATCCCTTGTAAAATTGGAATTAATAGTTAATGTTCAAGGACATCTATTAAGACGAACTGCTATACATGCTGTGGATTAATTAGAAATATACTGTTTATGTCTATTCTATTTTAATTAACCAACACATGTTTTCCTAGTCAAAATTAAATTTTGTTTGTTCCAGGGATATGTTCAGGCGCATAGAAAATTAAAGAATTCAAATAGAATAATATCCGCTTATCACTCCCCTAAAAGTATGTGCTACAGAGGTTATGAGAGAGTGGAGAGGTATCTTGATACTCTTCTCTGCCATTAGGCTCCAACCACACAAGTAGGCAGTGCCTGACGGCAAACATTGTTACCAGTTCGCATTCCAGTTCATACGAATGGAAGGTGGGTCATGGGCATGAGCGTAGATGAGGCCATAATCGAGGAAAGCACGAGCGAGCCTGGTACTGCGTGATCTGGTGACAATACTAAAAAAAAAGCTAGGGATATGCATCCAATGATCCGTGCTCGTCGGGCACTCATAAGAATAGTATAAGGAAGCTACAAAAGGCCCGGAGGCCTACACGTGGTAATACTGTTACTCCAATACTCCTTTATTACCTACACCCACCTTTCGTCCCCATCCATAAAGCCGTCTAGTCTTCTTTTAAGACTCCCTATTGTCTGTGCACTAACTACCTGCTGACTAAGTCTGTTCCAATCATCTACCACCCTATTTGTAAACCAATTTCTGTCTATTTTTTTTCTTCTCCTAAATCTATATTTTTCCAGTTGGAATCTGTTATTTCTTGTTCTATCCTGACTACTGACCGCAAAAAACTATCCTACATTCCCCTTATTAAAACCCTTCACCCACTTAAATACTTCAATCAGATAATCTCTTACTCTACGCCTCTCCAGTGAGTGTAATTTCAAAAGCTTTAGTCTCCTCTCATAACTAAAATTACGAATCCCTTGTAGCATGTTGGTCACCCTCCTCTGCACTGGCTCTAGCAATCCCATATCCATTCTATAATACAGTGACCCAAACTGCACTGCATAGTCGAGGTGAGGTCTGACTAACGCTAAATACAACTTCAGAATAACCTCAGCACTTCTACTTTTAATACTCCTAGTAATGAATCCTAACAACCTATTAGCCCTATTGCTAGCTTCAATTCATTGTTTTCTGGGATGGAGGTCTGAGCTAACCAGTACACCCAAATTTCTCTCACATTCTAATCTATTCAGTGTTATCTTGCTTATGTTGTACCTGTTGTGAGGATTTTCCCAGACAATTTATAGGCGGGGACAAGCCCCCCCAGAGTTCCCCAACCTAACCAAACCTAAACAGAACTCACGTAGTAACCTCTTGACTGGGGAGGCAAGCCCCCAGACCCCCCCAACCTAATTAGAACTCACGTAATATCCTCCTAGCTGGGCGCCCGATTTCCCACAGATCCCCAAAGATCATTGGGGATGAGGGGTAGGCATGACTTGAAAAACAGTCATTGTTTGAAAACTAGCCATTTGCGACAGAAGAGATTGAAAATCAATCTATTCATTACATGAATCAGAAAAACACGAGGCGCATTAGAAAATCATTGGTTAGGTGAAACTGGTAATTGACCATTTTCCCGACCAACATTCATTACTCTACACTTGTCAATAATACAATTCATCTGCCACCTGACCACCCACTCGTTTATATATATATATATATATATATATATATATATATATATATATATATATATATATATATATATATATATATATATGTATATAACAGAAATGAAATGGTGCATGCATATTTACATAACTTTATTAATGACAAACTCTTCCTCATTCTATCGCGTTCAGCGAACGACTGTAGTGATGACCGACCACCATCATCTCAACATTCTGCCGACAGCAGTACGACATTTCTACTCCCAGCGCATGCGCAGAACCGATGTCGCCACTTTTTCGACGGTCGTCACTTTTACATGCCACACCTGTTTACTAAATCTTTAAGTTAAAAGTGAGTCTCTTGGGTTAAGGAGTTTAGCTGGCTGTTTAGTTTTGGTAAATTTCAAGTTGTATTTTCTAGGGAAACCTATCTGTAAGAGTTCAGGGCTATCTGATAGAGAAAGAGTAGGTAGAAATAGCTCCTTAATTTGAAAGCCTAATCTTTAGGATAAAGATAGTCGGGTGTTTGGGGCAGCAACAGGATTTTAATTTCTTCTTAAGAGTTATGAAATTTAGGAGGATTTTTTAAGTAGTTGTTAAAAGTTTTACGGTTAGTCAAAAGTTAGTGAGAAGGAGAAAGGTAAAAGATTATCTTAGCCGTCTGAAGGAAATCGAGGGATTAAGTTATTTAATTTAAAAGAGTTAATAATGTTTATTAAGTTAAGGGGTCTAGTAGGTTAAGAGGGGTACTTGTTGCTATCCCTTGATTTGTGAGGTAAAAGATTTTTTTGGGGGGTGTGGGTCCTAATCTGGTTTTAGTTTAGTTAAAAATAAACTTTCAAGTCGTTAAGAGGCTAAAGCCAGGAGTGAAACTAGGTTAGTTTTATTGGAATTATAGAGTAGGAGTTAGGGGTAATTTAGCGACAAAAATTTTGTGGGGTTGAAAAAGACTAGCCAACTGTTTTAAGTGGGCCCGTTAAGTAGGTTTAATTTTATAGTTATTTTAAAGGTTTAAAAATCTACTTGGCCCCTCCTAGATAAGGTTAAATTTTTGAGGTTAATTGAGAAGTCTAAGGCTTTAAAAAGGGAGAGACCTAGATTATTTATTCAAGGTTTTTAAACAGGCGGGGCCAAAGGTTGAAAGATAGGGTGGGATAGGTAAGTCTTTAAAAGGAGAGAAAGGGCGGCTTTAAGAGGTTAAATTTTTACTGTTAGGAAGGAAGCTTTAAGTTTTTCATCTAGTTAAGGGGTGGTTTTTACTAAAGTTCTTTAAAGTTTAAAAGGAAACTTAATTTAGTTCTAGCTAAGCTTACGAAGAAGAGGGGGGGTGAGGTCGGGGTTTAATTTGTTAGAGGTTACGTGTACCTGAAATTGATTATTTTGAAGTCTGACCTGATCAGCGTTAAATGGGAAGTTAGAGTTAATTAAATTAATCTCTGAGCTTGTAGGAAAGAGGAGCGGCTAGATTTTGCTAAGCTTTAATTTCAAGTTCTTAAGAGGCTCTTAGGAAGAGTTTAAGTGAAGGGCCAGGGGCGGGTTAACTTAGGTAAGGTAGGCTAGACCCCAAAGAAAGGAGGAAAGTTAAGCTAATTATTAGGTAGCTTAAAGAATTATTTTTGGAAAAAAGTAAATATAAATATAAATGTCTAAGGCTACCTTATAAATTAAAGGAAAAATCTTTTGTATATAAAGGTTGAAGAGTTTTGTCTTGAAATGGTATTTTAAGGACCGTGATTGTTATACTACTCTATAGAGGAGAGAGAGGGTAGAGCTAAGTAGTTTATATAGACATTTTATGGGGGTAAAATTTTAAATATTTAATTTCAAAAAAATTTATTCGTAGAAGACTAGAGCTATCTTATAAAATTCCGATAGTAGAAATAATTCCAGCGGGACTCCGGTTCTCCTTTGAGAGAGAAAGGAGCCTGCTGGAATTATTTCTGTAAAAGAAGATAACTTTTTAATTAACTTTCAAGAGCCCATAAAGTTTTAAGGGTGTTAGACGATATCTGTAAATTTTCTAATAAACTAAGAATTAATGAAAAGATAAAGGAAGTGTAGTTTTTAGTCAGCTGAAAGCTTTAAGAGAGCCTACTAGACAAGGTAAGAGGGGAGTTACTTTATTAAAGTTAAGTTATAATTTTTATAAAGTTTAAGAGGATTATATAGACATTTAGTAGAGGGTCATCGTTATAGGAGTTAATTCTTTTTTTTTAGCTTGATAAATCTTTTGTGTTATTAAACTAAATTTGATCTAGTTTGAGGGTAATAGCAGATTAGAGGTTACCTTGGAATAGCCTAGAAAATTTTAAGGTTTAGTCGAAATCAGTGAGTTTGTTGACCGATCCTAATAGAGTGCGGGGTAAGGATTAGATTAAAATTTTAAGCTAGGGGGTTGTTAAAGGGGATAGGTGGGGCCGGCCCCAAGTTTCAAATATCTCGCAAAGGAAGAAGAGTTAGTAAAGATTTTCTAGGAATAAGGGCGGGGTAAGCTAAGAAAAGTCGTTACAGTTAAGCTAGGTCGGCTCTACTAAAAAATGAGAGAGGTAAGGGTGAAAAATGGGAGGAAAGAATTAAAAATAGGCTGTTTTTGCCAATTAAAGGGATTTATTTAGGAGGGGGGTTAAGCTTATAGCTTAATTATTTGGGGAACTGGCGTAGAAGTTTAGTAGTTATGAGACTGTAGGTGAAGGTCAGGAGTTAAAAGAATAAAGTTAAAGTAGTTAGAGAGCTAGCGGCTGTTTTGAGGATTGAAGGGTTAGCGTTAACTTTTAAAGTAATTTTTAAAGGAAACATAAATTTATCTCTGTCTTGTGCTTCTCTTTAAAAGGTTTACATAAGAGGGTCGAGTTGAGGAGTTTGACTCTAAGTTGTTTAGTTTAGCCGTTATACCTATTCAATTAAATCTTAGCCGTTGAGAGGGGTTCTTAGAAAAGGTCTCTTTAAATATTTAAAAAAGGAGGTTAAGCAAATTAAATTTAGTAGTAGAAAATCACCCTGCCCGTCTTTATTTTTTAAGGTCAGTTATGTCAAGAGAGAGAAGAGGAATTTTATTAAAGGTTAATTAAGAGCTCCTTTTTGAAAATTTTATTGAATGGCTAGCTCTGCTCTTATAAATTTGGGTAAATTTCTAGGTTAAGGGGTTAATTAAGGGTGCCTAAAAGTGGAGCTAAGAGGGTGAAGTTATTATATTGTTTCGTTAAGATAGAAGAGAGTAGAGCCGGCTTAAGGAGGTCGGTTAGTCTTTAAGTTTTAGTAAATTTTTAAGTTGTTATCCTAAAGAAAGATTATTTGTAATAAGTCAGGCTTGGTTGTTAAAGGAAGGAAGCAATAATTTTTTACTGGAGGGTTTAACTTTTAAAAGCAGGAAGGGTTAAATTCCTTTTAGTGGTTCTAATAATTTCAATTTTCTTTGGAGGAAAATGGGTGAGTGAGCTTTTAGGAGATTTAAATAAGTGCTTTAAACTTTTAAGGTGAACTAAAAGTTAAGAGAAGGTAAAGAGGTATTGGTTATTCTAGTGGGTTAAAAGAGGTTATTATTAATTTTTTAAAGTTTAAAATAAGTTTAATAAAGTTTAAGGGGTTGGTTAGGTTTAAAAGATTTGTTATAATCATTAAGTTTCGAGGTTCGTTCCTTTAGACTATTAAATTTAATTTAGTTCGGTTAAGGTAGTTTCTGATAGAGAAGGAAAGCTAGGTACTAGAGCTAGGCTAATAAGCAGGGGTTAGTTAAAGGGGTTAAAGTAGCTTTTAGTGGGAGAGAGAGGGAGTTAGTTTTAAATGTTAGTTGTCTGCTTTAGAAGAGGGTTGGTTAAGGTATGCAAGATTTGATAAAGGAACAAGTTAAATTTTATAATTTAGGGGTTGGGAGGTTTAAGGTGTTAAAGAGGGTTAAATTTACTCGAGGTTTAGTTATTTACTAAAGTTGTTAAGGTTGAAAATAAGGTTAGGGGAAGTTTTAAAAAGAAAAAGTAAGTTTCTTTAAATTTCAGAGCCTTTTAAAGAAGTTACTAAGGTCCCTCTCAAGGTTTAAATTAAAACTGAGCTAAGGGGATTAGTTAGCGAGGTTTAGGTTTTAAATTTTTTGGAACTAAGAAATAATTTTTAAGGTTAGTCTTCCTGTTAATCGGGGCTTTCAACTTTTTTCTTTAAGAAGAAGTAGGGCAGGCTCACTAAAATTTTAAGTCAAAAGGGAGTCTCTTGGTTTAAGGGGGTTAGCTGGCTGTTTAGTTTTGGTAAATTTCAAGTCGTATTTTCTAGGGAAACTTGTCTGTAGAAGTTCAGGTCTATTTGGTAGAGAAAGAGAAGGTAGAAATAGCCTCTTAATTTGAAAAGCCTAACCCCCAGTAAAAATATAGTCGGGTGTTTATAACAGTATAAGGATTTTAATTTTTTCTTAAGAGTTATAAAATTTAGGAGGATTTTAAGTGGTTACTAAAAATTTTTGGGTTGGACAAAAGTTAGTAGGAAGGAGAAAGGTAAAAGGTTGTTTTAGCCGTTTAAAGAAAATCGAGGGATTAAGTTGTTAATTTTAAAAAGTTAATAATGTTTATTAAACTAAGGGGTTTAGTAGGTTAAAGGGGTATTTATTGTTATCTATTGATTTCTGAGGTAAAAGATTTTTAGTCGGGACACTAAGTTTATAATATTTGGGTTTAGTTAAAATAAACTTTTAAGAAGTCAAGAGGCTAAGCTAGGGGTGAAAACTAGGTTAAGTTGTGTTAGGGTCACAGAGCAGAAATTAGAAGTAACTTAGTGACAGAAGCCTTGGTAAAGGCTGCTGCTTTAGTACCAGTACCAGATTTTAGAAAAGCCAATTACCAGGGCCTCAGACACCACCTCCAGAGTATAGATTGGGAGGGAATAGGAGTAGGCAGAGAGGAGGATCAAAACATTGAGGTAGAATTACATTATAATAGCATAGTTAGGGAAATTCATACAGGGCAGGAACAGTATATACCTAAGAGGAGGATTAGGTCAAAAAGAAATGATCCAAAATGGATGAATAGCAGCATTAGAAGGGAAATTGGATTAAAAAGGGGACTCTATAGGAGAATTAAAAGGGGAGAAGTACAGGTAGTAGGGCAGTATAATGACCTAGCTAGGAAAGTTAAAAAGGATATTAGGACTGCAAAGAGGAATTATGAGGTTAGGATAGCTAGAGATGCCCAAAAGGATCCAAAGGGATTCTATCAGCTGTACAAGGCTAAAACAAAGGAAAGAATAGGACCTCTTAAAGGAATGGATGGCAGGTTGATAGAAAATGGTGAGGAAATTAGTAAGGAATTAAATAAATACTTCTTGTCCATATTTTCTCAGGAAGAGTCGGGTAGGGAACTGGAGCCAGTACAGATCTTTAGGGGACAAGAGGTTGATAAATTAAGCAAAATAGTCATAAGTAGGGAAGTAGTTAGCAAGGAAATAGATAGACTTAAAAAGACTAAATCTCCAGGGCCGGACGACATTTTTCCGAGGATTCTTAGGGAATGTAGAGAAGAACTCGTTGAACCCATTGCGATGATTTTTAGAAAATCCCTAGACACAGGAGTAGTTCCTAGGCTATGGAGGCAGGCAAATGTAGTTCCTATATTCAAGAAAGGAGATAAGGCAGAAAGTACTAACTACCGCCCAATTAGTTTAACATCAGTGGTAGGCAAGATGTTAGAAGCTATCATAGCAAGGGCAATTAGAAAACATTTAGATGAACACAAGCTAATTAGACATAGTCAACATGGTTTTAGCAAGGGGAAGTCCTGCCTGACAAATTTATTATCCTTCTATAGGAAAGTATTTGAAACCATAGATAAGGGGGACGAGTATGATATAGTTTATTTGGACTTCAGTAAAGCCTTTGACAGAGTACCCCATAGGAGACTGTTGAGTAAAGTCAAGGCTCATGGCATAGGTGGGAAGTTACTAGAGTGGATTAGGGGATGGCTTACTAGTAGGGAACAGAGGGTACAGATTAATGGGAAGAAATCAGAATGGGGTAATGTCACTAGTGGGGTACCACAAGGATCAGTACTAGGACCATTGTTATTCATAATCTATATAAATGACTTAGAGACAGGAATAAACAGTGATATCAGTAAATTTGCCGATGACACAAAGATAGGAAGACCGGTAAAGAATTTAGATGATGCTAGGATGCTGCAAGATGACTTAAATAGGCTGTACGAGTGGTCAGAGAAATGGCAGATGCAGTTTAATGTTAACAAGTGTAGCATTATGAGTGTAGGTAAAGGTAATAGGTCTGTAGACTACACATTAAATGACAATACCTTAGGAAAGTCATATAGTGTGAGGGACTTAGGAGTTCAAATAAGCAGTGACTTGCGCCCCAGGGAACAGTGTATTATAGCTAGAAATAGAGCCAACAAGATAATGGGATTTATTAGTAGGTGTGTGACAAATAGGAGTTCTGAGGTCATTCTGAGGTTGTATTTAGCGCTAGTAAGACCCCACTTAGATTATGCAGCTCAGTTTTGGTCCCCTTATTATAGGAAAGATATAGGCTCCTTGGAGGCAGTCCAGAGAAGAATGACCAAGATGATTCAGGGGCTGAGAAATTTACCCTACAAAGATAGGTTAAAACGTCTTAATCTCCACTCCCTAGAGAGAAGGAGGGCAAGAGGGGATTTGATTGAGGTTTTCAAATGGGTAAAAGGAATTAATAAGGGTAATATTGATCAGGTTTTAGAATTTAGTAGTCAGGATAGGACACGTGGAAATGGGTACAAGCTAGAAAAACTTAGATTCAGGACAGACATAGGTAGATATTGGTTCACTAACAGAGTGGTGAACGATTGGAATAGGCTGGGTAGACACGTAGTAAGTGCTGAGTCAATAGATAGCTTTAAAAGACGGTTGGATCAGAGTATGGATAGGGATGACAGGTGGGATGGCTAAATATTGGATTATTCCAAGGGTGGGGGACAAGGAGCTGCCTCGTGTAGGTCATTAACTGGCCTCTTGCAGTCTCCTCATTTCTTATGTTCTTATGTAATCTATTTAGTTAAGGGGCGGGGCAAGAGACGCAGGTTTTAATTTATAGTTTATTTAAGGTTAAAATCTACTTTGAGGTTAATAGAGATAAGGTTAAATTTTTTAGGTAGTTTAGAAGTCTAAGGCTTAAAAAGAACATACCTAGATTACTTATTCAAGGTTTACTTAAACAGGAGGGCTTAAAGGATTGAAAAATAGGGGTTAATAGAAAAGTCTTTGAAAGGAGAGAAGTTGTTATTTTAAGGGGTTAAGTTTTATTGTTTAGGAAGGAAGCTTTAAGTTTTTCATTTAGTTAAGGGGAGGTGGTTTACTAAATTTCTTTAAAGTTTAAAAGGAAATTAATCTAGACTATCTTAGACCACAAGGGGTCTTAGGGGTTTAATTTGTTTAGGGGGTTACTGTAACTGAAGTTGGTTATTTTGAAGTTTGGCTTGATCAGTGTTAAATGGGAAGTTAGAGTTATTATATTTGTTTCGAGTTTATGAGGAGAGGGAGCGAGATTGTGCTAAGGCTTTAATTTCAAGTTCTTAGGAGGATCTTAGGAAGGGCCTAAAGTGAAAGGTTAAGAGGAGGTTTAACTTAGGTGAGGCAAGCTAGCCTTAAAAGAAAGTGAGGGAGTTAAGTTAATTATTAGGTATTTCAAAGAATTATTTTTGAGAGAGTTAATAGAAGTGCTTAAGCCTATCTTATAAACAAAAGGGAAATCTCTATCTGAAGGTTGAATAGTTTTGTCTTGAAATGGTATTTAAGGACTCTGATTGTTTATACTACTATACTCACTATACTCTTCAGAGGGGCTGAGCCAAGTAGCTAAGTAGTTTGTATACACATTTTGTTCAGGAAAAATTTTAACTATTAATTTCTAAAGATTCATTTGTTAAGAACTAGATTCTATTTTATAAAATTTCGATAGTAGAAATAATTCCACCGTCTCCCGGGTACTTTTTCGAGAAAGAAAAAAGTAGCTCCTTCTAAATTAAACTTTCAGAATTCTATAAATTTTGAGGGTGTTAAATGATATCTTTAAATTTTTCTAATAAACTAAGAATTTATGAGAAGATAAGGGGTAGATTATAAGTTAGCTGAAAGCTTTAAGGAGGCTCGTTAGATAAGGTAGGAGGGGAGTTACTTAATAAAAGTTAGTTGTAATTTTTATAAAGTTTAAGAAGGTTTATGGACATTTAGTAGAGGGCGGTTGTTATAAATTGCTTCTTTTAAAAATTTGATAAATCTTTTGTGATGTTAAATTAAATTTGTTTTAGCTTGAGAGAAGTAATAGCAGATTAGGAATTTATAATGTTTAGTTGAAACTGATTAGCTTGTTGAGTAGTTGCATTAGAATAGAGGGTAGGAGCTAAGTCCAAAGTTTAAGTTAGGTCACGGCTGTTAAAAAAGGGAAAAGGCGGTATTAGGTTAAAGTTTCAGTTATCTAACAGAAGGTGGAAAGTTAACAAAAAGGTAATTCAATTTTTTTATAAACCAAAGTGGGGTTAATCTAGGAGGAAGTGGTTACGGATGACTTAAGCAAGGCTTGCTAAAAGTAAGAGTGGTAAGGCTGGAAATTGGAGGGAAAGGTAAAACTAAGTTGTTTATTTATAAACTTAAGAGATTCGTTTAGGAGGAGGGTTAAGTTTATAACTAATTGTTTTTGAGGAGAGAGGTATGGTTTAGTCCCTACCAAAATGCGGGTGAAGTATAGGGGTTGTAACTTGAAACTAAGGTTATTGAAGAATTAAGGTTTGTTTAAAGAACCGAAAGTATCAGGGTTAAATAACTTGACTAGTTTTAAAGGAGGGATTAGTTGTGTTTGTATAAATATTTTTAAAGATTAACAAATGGCTTGGTCTAAGAAGCTTAGTAATTAATATTTACTTAATTAACTTTTTAAATAGCTAGAGGGTTCTTAGGAAAGCTTTCTTTAAAAATTCTTTTTAAATGTTTAAAAAGGTTTCAGGAGAACATAAGGAGGGGCTAAGCTTATTTTATTTTGGTTGATAAGGAAAGTTATAGCAAGTAAGGTAAATTTTAATTTGTTGCTAATTAAGAAGTTCCTTTGAAAAATTAATCGAGTTGTTACCCCCTGTTCTACAAAGTCAAGGAAAGGCCTTTGGCAAGTCAGGAACTGGACAGGTCTGTCTGAAAGTGTGTTCTAAGGACTAGAGAATTACTAATATTGTTTTGTTAAGATAAGGAAAGAGAAAAAGGAGGTGAGGTTAAAAATTAACTTATAACTTTTTAATTTAATATTTTTAATTTTGTCCTGCCAGATAGAAAATTTATCTATAAAGGTTAAAGGTTAATTTATAAAAAGAAGGAAAGTACAAGACAGGAATCTCCAATTGAAACTATCTTTCAGTAAAGAGAAGACTAGGGATTAAGAGAGAGATCTTTAGGTAGTCTTGAAGTGTTTAATTTTCTTTCAAGGGCTAGTAAAATTTAAAAGTTAAAGTTAATAAAAAGTTACTTTTGGTCTTTTAGAATAGATTAAGAGTAATAAAAAAGGTAAGGGTAAAGTTTATTCAGTATCTAGAGGGGTAAGTAGGTTTTAGATTAATGAAGTCGGGTTTAAAGTTTAGAGGGTTTAGTAATCGGGTTGAGGAGGCGTTTGTTTCTTTAGGAGAGAATACTCGTTATATTTATTTAATTTTGGGGACTTAATTTTTTATGGTTACAAAATTTTAAACCTATTTATAGTTTTAGGTTAAGCAGTTTTAAGCTAAGGTGCTATAGATCAATGATTGTTGAGTAATCTTTAATAATCTTTAATAAGGCAGTCTTAACCCTAAGATTATTTATTCAAGGTCTCTGTAAACAAGGGGTTTAAAGGTTGAAAATAAAGTTTATACGTCGGGATTTTTAAAAGGAGATAAGTTGGTATTTAACCAACCTCTTTCAAGAGGTGGTAAGTGGTTAAGAGTAAACCAGGTTAGGTTAGTTTAGAGGGTTAGTTTGATGAGGTGGAGTTAGGAAAATGTTTAAAGATTAGAAATTAATTTTAAGGTTTAGCTTACTATTAGAAGGCTGAGGGTTTCACCCAAAAAAAGGAGGGTTAGTTTTATCTAATTTTTTCTAAGTTAAAGGGGTGGCTAAGGTCTGAAGTTATTTAGGGCATGAAAGGGGCCTTTTTAGGAGTTAAATTATTAGTGACTCGTTATTATTTACTGAAACAGGTGATTTTGAAGTTTATTTTGATCAGTGTTAAGGTAAGAAGCTAAGTTATAAAATTAATTTTCAACCTTATTTACGAGAGATAGAAGAAACTCTGGTAAACTTAAATTTCAAACTTATAGGGTTAAGATTTATTAACTATATATGTATTAAAGGTTTTAAAGCAGAGGGGATTAAAAATTTAGGTAGGCTAAGATGGTTAGAAAGTTAAAGGAGGTTTAAAAGAAGGGAGCTGAAAAGGTGTCTGGAGGGGCTGTATGTTTAAATATGTTGGTAGAAAGTATAGTAGTATGGGTTTATTTTATAAGAGAGACAGAGGGTGGTGTTGATTTCAGGAAAGAGAAGATGTAAGGAAATTTATTATTGGGAGATCAGTTTAAGTATTTAGAAAGAAACTAAATCTAAGATATGAAGCTTTTAACCTAAATAAAAATTTAAGGGGCTAATAAGGGGGACTTAGAGAAAGAGTTTAAATTAATAGTATTTCAGAAGGAGTTAAATTTAAATCTTTAAAGTCTATCTAGAAATTCAGGTTATTACTTTCAAAAGGGAAGGTAGAAGTTAAAGAGCTCTAAAGGAGTAGCAAGAGCTATTTGTTTAAAAGTTGCTTTTAACTAAATTGAAATATTGAAGGGGGGTTTAAAAAATTATTTTAACAAAAGTTTAAAAGCAAAACATTTTGAAAAGATAGAGAAATAGCCTTTAGGTTTAGTAAAATAAAGTGTCTAAAGGGGGTGAGTTGGAGGCTTTAAAAATAAGTTAATTTAGGTTGTTATCCTGTAATAAATTCTTAAGTTAATTAGAGAGGAAGTCTAAAAGTTTATAAAGTTAATTTAATTAAAGTTGGTGTGAGTGAGGTTTAAGGTGTGGTTGGTAATTTTGTAGGGGAGGGATAGAAATAAAGTTAAATCTTTTATTTTATTTATTTTGAATTAAAAAGGTTACAAACAAATAGTTTCACAAAAATAAATAAAGACAAATAAGATGGCTGAAGGTTAGGCGGTAGATTGTAAATTTATTAATAAGTTATGAGATTAACTTTCTTATTATACAGCTACAGTAAAAGCTATAAGAAGAAATCCTAAACTATGGATTCTTGTTGTGGCAAGGTAGTGTAGCAAGTTTAAGTTTATAAGTTATTAGAAAGGAAAAGCTAAAAAAAGGGGGCTTAAAAGTTAAAAAGTTTTTTAACTTTAAAAATTAGTTTATACTTTTATAATATTATAATAAAAATTTACAAAATAGAATTTTATTAAATGTTATTAAAAAGTCTAGGAAAATTGAGACATAAAAATTATTGAGTGCAAATAATAAAAATTTAATAAGAAAAATTTAATAAGAAAAATTTAAGAAAGATATAAAGTAGCAAGAGTTGAAGGAAAGTACTATAAAACAGCTAGCTTTAAAATATAGTATAAAAAAGAAGCTAAATTGTGGACAAAGGCTCCTAAAATAAAATAGATCAAAATTTTGGGTGAAACATAGAGAAATGATTTTAAGAAAAAAGTAAATTAAAGTGGATAGTAATGTGAAAGTGAGTAATAAGTAAAAATGAATCAATAAAAATGAATGATAAGAAACCAAAAGAAGTTAAAATATAGTTTTATAGCCAAATAAGTTGACTTAAAATGATAGTTTAATTTTAAACAATGTCTAATTAGTGTTAATAAGTCTAGTTTAAACAAAATAAGCCTAACTAAACTGATAGTCTGATTAAAATAAAATAAGCTAACTTAAACTTGATAGTCTTATTAAAATAAATATTTCGGGTTTTGTATCAATAGTTTAATTTAAACAAATTTTGTAGCTTTATGAATACCAGTATGGTTAAAAGGTTTGAAAAGTAATATCTAGAAATTATAAGGCGATATTGGGGTTTAAAGTAGAGGAAGGAGTGTGATTTAAGATAGCATCTAGTTAACAAGCGAAAAGGTTCAAAGGAGTCAAGGATTAGAAATTTAAATAGGTTAAGAAGGGTTTTACAGGTTTATCTCAGCAAATGAATGTTAAATTTAAAGTGAAGTTTAAAGTAGAAAAGTAAAGAAGTATAAGATAAGGTTTAAGAATTTGTTATTTTACTTAATTTATAATAACATGTTATAATATTTTATAGTATGTGTGTTGTAAAGAGGGAGAAAAAGGGGTTCTCCTAGCTATTAAGTAGTTTTGTTTTAGCCTCAGAGTTAAACTCAAAGTAGTGGAGCAAAAGAAAACTAGTGGAAAATTTTGAAATAAAAGTACATTGTTAATTGGTGTCGTCGGTATCTCTTATTTATAGTAAGAAGAATAAAAATATACTTTAATAGAGAATACTAGATAAAATATATAGTAGAAGGAGACCTAGTGGAGGGGCTTTAAAAATGTAAGTTTTATTCTTTTTAAAAGACTATAAGGATTATAAAGTAGTATAATTAAAACTATGGTTAAGCTTTTTGTAAAGTTTGATTCTTTCTTGAGTTTCCATGAGGCTATCGAATTTGTATGAGTATTAAGGTGATAGGAGAAGTAATTGATAATTAAGTTAATTTAGTAAGGAGATTGTGCTTATTCCGAATGAAGTTAAGATTATAATTCAGCTTAAGAGGGAAGGAAATGTTCGGTTGAATTCTTTAGTTAATTTTAAATTTATTCTAATAAAAGTTTTAATAAACCAGGAAATTATATTTCTGAGCTGTTAAAAAAAGTGGCTTAAGAGTGAGTCCTTTCATCAAAAAAGGTAGAAAAAGGGTTGAAGGAGAGAGTATTTGGTTTGTTAATTTAGAGGGGATGATGGGTGTGTTGTAATAGAAACTTTTAAAAGTTAAAATAGTAGTAGTTGATATAAAATTAAAGAATTTTTATTTTTCAAGGAGTTAAAAAGAGAAGTTTAGTAAAAGTTTAATTTAGGTTTGTTATTTTTTAGTAAGAGGAGTTTTGTAGCAAACAATAAGTTTTAAAAATTAAATAATTTTCAGAAGAAGTTGGAGGATAAAGATAGAAAAAGTTAAGGTTTAAAAGGAGTTAAAAAGGGAGCGGTTAAATTTCTAAAGTTCTATATATAAGCATAAAATAAACACATAAGGCGAGAGGGTAAATTGTTGAGTAAGGTTTGTTGTTATAGAGGGGGGTGAGGTTAAAACTGTATACTTATATTATAAAATCAATAAATTTTTTATTCATTTGTTTGAGAAGCTTTATTATAAATCTTTAGGGTTGAAAAGAATTGTAAATTTTATTTAAGAATAGTTTGAGAGTAATAGATTTTAATGTAATTTGTGTCAAAAGAAATATTTATTTTATTAAAAACAAAGGTATAGTTAGAGTCTCAAAAGGTTGTAATAAATACTAGTGTTTAAATTAAAATTTATAAAGAGGGGTGTATTAAAAAAAAAAAATTAATTTTATTGGCTACAAAAAGTTCAGTTTTGTAAAATAAAGAAAAGTTAAATTTATTTAATTTAAAGTAAGGGAAGAGAATAGTGGTTTAAATTTTGTAAGTTAAAGGATATAATTATAAAAAAGACTAAGGCATTAATTAGACTTAGCGGGTTAAGTTGCTGCTGGTGAGGGTTATCAACTAAATTTGTTTTTAGTTTTTGTATGGTGTTTACAGAGGTTTAATTTTACAAACATTTAAAAGAGTTTTTAGAAAAAAAGCTTTCAGTTTTACAGTGAAAATGTAACGTGTTTTTTACACTATAAAAACAGGGGTATAAACGGAATTTAACCGCTTAAAAAAAAGTTAGAAGCTTTCTTTTAGAGCTTAATATCCCAGTTATTAGAGGGTTACTCCAACACTAAAGAGGTACCATGAGGTGTTCTAAAAGTGTTAAAAAAATTTTAATTAATTGACTTTTAACTTGAATAAAACTAAAAATTAATTTGGAGAAAAAAGGGAGAAGGTAGCTTTAAAATGCTGGGTAGATAGTGTATTCAGCTCATTCTAATGCCCCTTGTATTCATTCATAGTAAAGGCCAAAGAGGAGAATTAATAAAAATACTGCTCTTGTTACTAGTCAAGAGATTGTATTTGCAAGGTTAAAAATTGAAGCGATTGGAAGTAGTAAGGTGATCTCTACATCAAAAATCAAGAAAATTACGGCAATAAGAAAGAACCGGAGCCTAAAAGGCAATCGGGCAGATCTTTTAGGGTCAAACCCGCACTCATAAGGGGAGACTTTTTCACGGTCAATAATTGTTTTTTTTGATAGGAAGGAGGCTAAAAGTATAATAATGTTACAAATAAGGAAGGTAATAACGGAAAATATTAATAATACTAAGATTGTTTCCCCTAGGAGCCTAGATTTTTGTTAAAGAACAAAGTAAAGTAAATATGAGAAACAATAGGTAGCTAAATAATGGCTAAAAGATTATTTTTTAATTGGCTGAAATTAAAAATAAAGCAAAGCTTTATATTTATAAATTAGGTAGAAAATAAACTAATATATCTATTTAGTTGGGGACTTAAAGTAATTTTTAAAAGGTTGTGATTTATAGCGGTGGAGTTAGTAATTTAGCTTTAGAAGTAATTTTGAAGTTTAAACTAATTAAGGAATTAACAAGAATTTAAAAAGGGGAAAGAGCAAGAAATATCTTAGAAGATCACTTAGATTTGACAAACCTATATTATAAAAGTTAACTAATTTCTTATTAAAATACCGGGGTTGGAGAAGTTTAAGAGTTAGTAAGCAAGAATTAGAGAACAAAAATGAGTTGCAAGGTGTCACTAGAGAGAAGAGTTGTTGTAGGAGGGAGGTTAAAAGGGTATTTGGAGGGCCTGAGGAAAATTAAGAAGTTGCTAACTTTTTTTGGTTATAGTTGAGTAGGAGGGTCTAGGTTAAAAAATATGGTTAATTGAGGAAGCCGATCTAGAAAATAAGAATAGAAAGTTTACATCTTATTTGGTTTAAAGGTTAATCTAATTTTAATATTTAAATTTATTGGAATTTCATAAAAATGAATTTTTAATTGTTAAAGATTTTGAAAATGAAAAATTTTAAAGTTCATTTAAATTAAAGAAAAACTTAATTTAATTTGTAAAAAATTGGTTAATATTTTGAAAATTTTGTAAGGTTCCGCTTTTTTGGGTTGAATTTGTAGACAATCAATAATTAATTTGAAAAGGAGTGTCTAAAAGAAAGGTAGAGTTTACACATAAGAAAGGCAAAAGAATTTCTAAGGAGCAGGAGCTAAGTAGACCAAAATTTAAGTTTAAAGTTAGTTAGTGGTTTGTTTACTGCAAAAGTAAAGATCTTAAATATGGCTTTTTAGAGATAATTTATTTGAAAGAGTCAATTACTTAACCTTTATATAAAGAAAAATGTCGACAAATAATAGAATTAAGAAGGTTAAGAATATCCTAAAGAAAAGGCGGGCAGTTGAAAGGGAGTTTAAGGTTTGGAGGTCAAGATCTCGTTTTAATCAAGGGAGGCTCATTTGATAATAGCTTGGAAAGGGGTAAGGGTGTTATAAAAGAGGGTTGGGTATTAATTAACAGCTTAATTGAATGAGGTTTATAAGAGGGCAGGTTTGTCATTTTATTTTTATGATTTAAATTTTCGGGAAGGAGTGTAAAAAAGGGGGGATAGAAAAAAAAAATTAATATGTAAAAGATCTGGAAGAGTTAGTTTAGCTTGAGAAAAGAGTATATTGTTTTAGTATAATTGAAGAAGAGGTAGTCTTTTGTAGGTGCAAGAGCTTTAAAAAGTTTAATACTACTTATAAAGAAGTTACTAGAGAAAATAGTGCTATAAAAAATAAGGTTTGAGTTTTGTATTTTATTAGAGAAATCTTTTAAAGAATTCTTGTTTTAATTTTAGGGTGAGGAATAAAGGAGAAAGTAAAGTAGTTAATAAATTGGTTTTTCGTTGTATGGGATTAAAAACTTTAAGGGGAAATTTAGGGAGAAGGTTAGTAAAATTTTAATGGCTTGATATAAAAGAGTAATTAAAATATCAGTTTAGTCTTTTTTATTAACTCTTAAATGTTTAATTTTGGTGCAACTGGAGAAAGTATAGGAAATAGGGAAAGCAGAAATTAAATACTTATTTTATTTTTTAAGAATTTATAGTATAAAGGAATTAATCAAATTTAAAGCAAATAGAAATTTTGGGGCCAAAAATTTAAAGATCAGGTTAGGAAGGGGTGGAGGATAAAAAAACTAACTTATTGGAGAGGTACCTAAATTTATTTGTTAATTTTGTTTAAAATTTGATTTGTAAGTTAAATTTAGGTAAATTATATAATTCTTTTTTTCTAACATGAGAAAGCTGTTAAAATAAAGTTAATGTGTTAGATTTCATTTATTTGAGTGTGTGTTTTGAAAAAGAAAGGTAGAGTTAGATTTAAAAAGGAAGACCAAAATTATTTTAAAGGTTGTATTAGAGAAATAAAGAAGCAAACAAATAAGTACAAAAATAATAAAACAATATAGGAGTGTGTAGTAAGGGCGCTTACAGTAAGGTGTGTATTACAGAGGGGTATGGTTGTTAATAGTATAAGAGATTAGTAGTGCAAATATACATATATATAAAGAAGAAAATGTCTTTTAACGAGATGGTGGGTGTAAATAGGAATAACATATAGGTGTAAGTATTAATTAAAATAGGCATAAAATTCGAGGTGTAAACTAAAAAGTTTAAATAAACTATATATGTAGAGTAAGTAATAATATTTTAGGTGAGGTTCAGATAAAATGTATAAGGGGTATAAAATTAATTGTTAAGAGCAGAGAATAGTTTATAAATAAAAATATTAACTTTGGGAGTTAAAGAAGGGAGAAAATTTCTTCTCTGAAAACTAATGTTAGATTTTATAATAGTAGCGAGTTCTTTAATTATGATTTTTTGTGGTCTATGAAGGTTTACTGCCTATCATAAACATTTGTTGAATTCTTTATTAAGGTTAGAGTTTATAATGTTAGGTGTATTTTGGCTTATAAGGATACAAATAGCAGCGGTTGGAGTTGAAGGCTATTTTACTCTCTTTTTTTTAACTTTAGCAGCTTGTGAGGGGGCTTTAGGGTTGTCGTTGTTGGTTTTAATAGTGCGTAGGCATGGAAATGATCGGTTTATAAGATTTAGTTTATTAGAATGCTAAAAATAGTTTTTGCTTTAATATTTTTGATAAAAATAAATAAAGAGTGAGAACTAGTCCAAGCAGGATTAATATTTTTAAGTTTTATATTTAGTGTAATTTGTTATCATAATTTTTATTTATACCAATTAGGATTTAATTTAGGGTTAGACTATATTGGTTACATTTTAGTTTTATTAAGATGTTGGATTATGTCTTTAGTTATTTTAGGAAGCCAAAAGATTAAAAATTTAAATAATTTTTGCCCTAGGTTTATTAAAGTAAATTTAATTCTTTTATTGTGCTTAGTATTTACT
>JAPQNM010001502.1:57500-62177 GCA_029783475.1 Metacarcinus magister | reverse complement strand
AGGGGAAAAAGAAGTTAGGAGTGTAATAAGCATAGGATACCTGACTTAGAAAGGCAAATTATGAGGATTAAGAAGACACCTGGAAGGGATTAGCTGGAGTCCGTGGAGGGGGAAGGCAGGTCAGGTCAGGCTCAGAGGGGAAGAAACAGGTGAAGGGAGATCAGATCAGGTTTAGGGGAAGGGGGAGTTAGTGAGGTCAAAGCTGACGAAGCATATACATTTTCCTTGATAATTTGATTGCAGGTCAGAAATTAAATATTCCATATAGGGCAATAAGGTCGAGTAGAACGATCTAAGTGGATGACTAACAAATTAAAGTATTTAATAGGACTAAAAAGGAACGTATATAAAAAGGATTAAGTCAGGACAGGTTATCTATAGAGAACAGTATATCGAATTATCTAGGTCAGTTAAAAACTTACACGTTCAGCAAAAAAACAATACGAGATTAAGATAGCGAGTCAGGTTAAAGCTGACCCTAAGGGATTTTTTCAAGTCTATAGGACTAAAGCAGGGAATCTGTAGGTCCGTTGAGATTAGGTGAGCATGAGATGGTAAATTCGGGGGAGGATATGTGTAAGGTTCTCAATGAATATTTCTTAAGTGTCTTTACCAGGGAAGATAAAAACATAGTTCCGTTTGTGAGCAAATATTAGGGGAGAGAAAGTGAAAAGCTGGTAGATATTGAAGTAACTAAGGAATTGGTAGTAAGGGAGATAGATAGAATGAAGAAGTTTAAATCACCAGGTCCGATGAGGTTTATCCCAGGGTAATTAAGGAATGTAAGGAGGTAGTTAGCCAGCCGTTAGTCAATATTTTCAGGAAATCAGTGGATTTAGGGGAGGTTCCTTCAAAGTGGAGGCAAGCAAATGTAGTCCTATTTTTAAAAAGGGAAATAGAGCATGATGTCTAATTACCGACCCGTCAGTCTAACGTCAATTGTAGGTAAATTACTAGAGTCTATTATTGCAATAAGATCAGAGGGCATTTGGAAAAGTTCGTTTAATAAATGATTCACAACATGGATTCAGTAAGGGTAGGTCATGTCTCACTAACTTATTAACTTTTTATAGGAATGTTTATGAGGCAGTTGATAAGGATGATAATTATGACATATATATCTGATTTCAGTAAAGCGTTTGATAAGGTTCCGCATGATAGACTATTAAGTAAGGTTAGAGTCATGGGATTGATGGAAAGTTCTTCGCTGGATGTAGGTCATGGTTAAGCAATAGGCAGCAACGGTTACAATTAATGGTTCTAAGTCTAATTGGGGAGGAGTAACAAGTGGAGTGCCACAGGGATCTGTATTAGGGCCATTATTATTCATAATATACATTAACGACTTAGATAATGGGATTAGTAGTGTTATTAGTAAATTGCTGACGATTCAAAGATAGGTAGGATTATTAGATCAGAGACTGATGTAGAGGACTACAGGGGGACTTAGATAGGCTAAACGAGTGGGGGTGTAAGGGCAGATGGATTTTAATATAGATAAGTGTAAAAGTAATGAATATTGGAAGGAAAAACCCTCAAAACAGGTACAAAATAAACAGGATAATGCTCAATAGGTCAGAATGTGAGAGGGATTTGGGTGTACCTGACCTGCTCAGAGGAGGACGTGCTGCTACTTGCTCGCGCTAACAAGGGATACCAGGTTGTATTTATCCATAACAGATATTTTATTGTGTTTTAGTGCGTCAACACAAGGGATACCTGGCTATATTGTTACCATAACAAGTATTTTATTGTGTTTTGTGTGTATTTTTGGGGCAAAATTATTTAGATGGCTGAGTGTGTTGTACTCAATATAGGCGAGGGGGTTACAGGTATGGAGGGTGGAGTAGTGAGGTGTGGTTCCTGTGGAATGGAGAGACAATGGATGGTAAGTGAATGTAAGTTGTGTGAAGTGTTAGCTAGAAATGTAGCTTTAGAGGAGGAGGTTAAGGAAGTGAAAGTTTTGTTGGCACAGACGAGGCAACAGATGCAAGAGGTAAGGCGAGAAGTTAGCGTCAGGTCACGAGCGTCAGGTCAGAGACAGGGGGGGGATAGTTGGAGGGTTGTGGATAGGGGAGGGAAAGGGAGGGTGAGCCCTCCCTTGTGTGAGGTGGAATTTCCTCCCCTGTGTGAGGTGGAGTGTAGCAACAAGTTTGGGTTGTTAGCTACACAGGAGGAGGAAGAGGAAGAGGTCGTGATAGAAGTAGCAGGAGAAGGGGACAGGACACCCAAGGCGAAGATAGTGAGGAGGAAGTTAGATGGGAAGGAGAGGAAGGAAGGTGGGAAGGTGAGGAAGAACAGGGAAAGGTTAGAAGGGTCGCAGGAAGTGTTAGTTCTGGGAGACTCAAGGATTAAATATTTAGATGAGACTTTCTGTGAGGCCGACAGGGAGAGGAGGATGACGTGTTGTCTTCCTGGGGCTGGAGTGCAGGACGTGACAGAGAGATACAGGAGGGTAGTGGAGGGGACGGGAAAGGAGGCGTTAGTGGTGGTTCACGTGGGAGTGAACGATGTAGGCAGGGTAAGGTCAGAGGAGCTAGTGGATAGGTATAGGGAGCTTCTGAGGGAGATAAAGGAGAGTGGTAGGAGGTGTATAGTGTCAGGGGTGCTCCCCAGACCGGGGGTTAGAGGCTGGTGGCTCTCACATGCCCTTGGCCTCAACGAGAGGTTGATGAGGATGTGTGGAGAGGATGGGGTAGGTTTTATGGATGAGTGGAGCAGGTTTTATGGGAGACAGGAGCTGTATGCCAGGGATGGTGTACACTTCAGTAGGAAGGGGGTGCAGGAGCTTAGTGAGTGTCTTGAGAGGGCAGTTAGGCAGTCCAGTCAGGGAAACTAAATATTAACAGAGGTAAGGGTAATAGTGACAAAGGACGGGGTAAAGAGAGGGAGGTACATGAACTTAGTGTCTTTATACAAACAGTAGAAGTGTAATAAATAAGATAGACACACTTAGAGGTATTGCATGTGTAGAAGAGTTAGATATTATAGGTATTACAGAAACTTGGTTAAATATTGCAGGCAAACATTTCTTACCTGAAGTAGGAATAGATGGGTACACTTTTTTTCACAGGGATAGAGTAGGGAGGAGAGGGGGAGGTGTGGCACTGTACGTTAGAAACACATTAAATAGCTATGTCAATACCACAATAAAAACAGATAGGAATACGGAATCATTATGGATTGACATTATTATAGGAGGGAAAAAGTTTGTTGTAGGGATTATATATAGACCTCCGGATTTAGACGAAGCAGCTAGTGCACCCCTGATGCAGGAGCTTGCAAGAGCATCTAGGTATAATAATGTGTGCATTATGGGGGACTTTAATTATAGGAGAATAGACTGGGATAGTATGACAGGAGACGGGTGCTCGGAGGAATTCTTAAATGTCGTCCAGGATGGTTTTTTCACACAACTTGTAAGGGAACCAACGCGACAGGGAAATATTTTAGATCTGGTCTTCACGAATAATGAAACTTTGGTCAGTCAGGTTGAGATAGGAGCTAGATTTGATGTTAGTGACCACCACGAAATTAGATTCAAGATTAATGCAAAGAGGAAGATAGAACAAAACACTGCTTTAGTACCAGATTTTAGAAAAGCCAATTACCAGGGCCTCAGACACCACCTCCAGAGTATAGATTGGGAGGGAATAGGAGTAGGCAGAGAGGAGGATCAAAACATTGAGGTAGAATTACATTATAATAGCATAGTTAGGGAAATTCATACAGGGCAGGAACAGTATATACCTAAGAGGAGGATTAGGTCAAATAGAAATGATCCAAAATGGATGAATAGCAGCATTAGAAGGGAAATTGGATTAAAAAGGGGACTCTATAGGAGAATTAAAAGGGGAGAAGTACAGGTAGTAGGGCAGTATAATGACCTAGCTAGGAAAGTTAAAAAGGATATTAGGACTGCAAAGAGGAATTATGAGGTTAGGATAGCTAGAGATGCCCAGAAGGATCCAAAGGGATTCTATCAGCTGTACAAGGCTAAAACAAAGGAAAGAATAGGACCTCTTAAAGGAATGGATGGCAGGTTGATAGAAAATGGTGAGGAAATTAGTAAGGAATTAAATAAATACTTCTTGTCCGTATTTTCTCAGGAAGAGTCGGGTAGGGAACTGGAGCCAGTACAGATCTTTAGGGGACAAGAGGTTGATAAATTAAGCGAAATAGTCATAAGTAGGGAAGTAGTTAGCAAGGAAATAGATAGACTTAAAAAGACTAAATCTCCAGGGCCGGACGACATTTTTCCGAGGATTCTTAGGGAATGTAGAGAAGAACTCGTTGAACCCATTGCGATGATTTTTAGAAAATCCCTAGACACAGGAGTAGTTCCTAGGCTATGGAGGCAGGCAAATGTAGTTCCTATATTCAAGAAAGGAGATAAGGCAGAAAGTAGTAACTACCGCCCAATTAGTTTAACATCAGTGGTAGGCAAGATGTTAGAAGCTATCATAGCAAGGGCAATTAGAAAACATTTAGATGAACACAAGCTAATTAGACATAGTCAACATGGTTTTAGCAAGGGGAAGTCCTGCCTGACAAATTTATTATCCTTCTATAGGAAAGTATTTGAAACCATAGATAAGGGGGACGAGTATGATATAGTTTATTTGGACTTCAGTAAAGCCTTTGACAGAGTACCCCATAGGAGACTGTTAAGTAAAG
>JAPQNM010001502.1:42500-52500 GCA_029783475.1 Metacarcinus magister | reverse complement strand
GTGACATTACCCCATTCTGATTTCTTCCCATTAATCTGTACCCTCTGTTCCCTACTAGTAAGCCATCCCCTAATCCACTCTAGTACCTTCCCACCTATGCCATGAGCCTTGACTTTACTTAACAGTCTCCTATGGGGTACTCTGTCAAAAGCTTTACTGAAGTCCAAATAAACTATATCATACTTGTCTCCCTTATCTTAGCAGTGACGGCTGGGCATTCTTAGTAAAACTTCTTATCTTTACCAAACTTCATTTGCTAGTTTATGTGGCTTATTTTTTATCACAGGCAATTATCGAAGATGACATATTAAATGTTTTTTTGAGGTGCTCCTATATCTCCACAATTGAAATTAATAGTCAGGATAGGACACGTGGAAATGGGTACAAGCTAGAAAAACTTAGATTCAGGACAGACATAGGTAGGTATTGGTTCACTAACAGAGTCGTGAACGATTGGAATAGGCTGGGTAGACACGTAGTAAGTGGTGAGTCAATAAGTAGCTTTAAAAGACGGTTGGATCAGAGTATGGATAGGGATGACAGGTGGGATGGCTGAATATTGAATTATTCCAAGGGTGGGAGACAAGGAACTGCCTTGTGTAGGTCATCAACTGGCCTCTTGCAGTCTCCTCATTTCTTATGTTCTTATCTGCCATTTCTCTGACCACTCGTACAGCCTAATTAAGTCATCCTGCAGCATCCTAGCATCATCTAAATTCTTTACCGGTCTTCCTATCTTTGTGTCATCGGCAAATTTACTGATATCACTGTTTATTCCTGTCTCTAAGTCATTTATATAGATTATGAATAACAACGGTCCTAGTACTGATCCCTGTGGTACCCCACTAGTAACATTACCACATTCTGATTTTTTCCCATTAATCTGTATACCCTCTGTTCCCTACTAGTAAGCCATCCCCTAATCCACTCTAGTATCTTCCCACCTATGCCATGAGCCTTGACTTTACTTAACAGTCTCCTATGGGGTACTCTGTTAAAGGCTTTACTGAAGTTCAAATAAACTATATTATACTCGGCCCCCTTATCTATGGTTTCAAATACTTTCCTATAGAAGGATAATAAATTTGTCAGGCAGGACTTCCCCTTGCTAAAACCATGTTAACTATGTCTAATTTGTTTGTGATCATCTAAATGTTTTCTAATTGCCCTTGCTATGATAGCTTCTATCATCTTGCCTACCACTGATGTTAAACTAATTGGGCGGTAGTTACTACTTTCTGCCTTATCTCCTTTCTTGAATATAGGAACTACATTTACCTGCCTCCATAGCCTAGGTACTACACCTGTGTCTAGAGATTTTCTAAAAATCATCGCAATGGGTTCAACGAGCTCTTCTCTACATTCCTTAAGAATCCTCGGAGAATTAGTCTTTTTAAGTCTATCTATTTCCCTACTAACTACTTCCCTACTTATTACTATGTCGCTTAATTCATCAACCTCTTGTCCCCTAAAGATCTGTATTGGCTCCAGTTCCCTACCCGACTCTTCCTGAGAAAATACGGACAAGAAGTATTTATTTAATTCCTTACTAATTTCCTCACCAATTTCTATCAAGCTGCCATCCATTCCTTTAAGAGGTCCTATTCTTTCCTTTGTTTTAGCCTTGTACAGCTAATAGAATCCCTTTGGATCCTTTTGGGCATCTCTAACTATCCTAACCTCATAATTCCTCTTTGCGGTCCTAATATCCTTTTTAACTTTCCTAGCTAGGTCATTATACTGCCTTACTACCTGTACTTCTCCCCTTTTAATTCTCCTATAGAGTCCCCTTTTTAATCCAATTTCCCTTCTAATGCTGCTATTCATCCATTTTGGATAATTTCTATTTGACCTAATCCTCTTTAGGTATACTATCCTGCCCTGTATGAATTTCCCTAACTATGCTATTATAATGCAATTCTACCTCAATGTTTTGATCCTTCTCTCTGCCTACTCCCATTCCCTCCCAAGTCCCAATCTATACTCTGGAGGTGGTGTCTGAGGCCCTGGTAATTGGCTTTTCTAAAATCTGGTACTAAAGCAGTGTTTTGTTCTACCTCCCTCTGCATTAATCTTGAATCTAATTTCATGGTGGTCACTAACATCAAATCTCGCGCCTATCTCAACCTGACTGACCAAAGTTTCATTATTCGTGAAGACCAGATCTAAAATATTTCCCTGTCTCGTTGGTTCCCTTACAAGTTGTATGAAAAAACCATCCTGGACGACATTTAAGAATTCCTCCGAGCTCCTGTCTCCTGTCATACTATTCCAGTCTATTCTCCTATAATTAAAGTCCCCCATAATGCACACATTATTATACCTAGATGCCCTTGCAAGCTCTTGCATCAGGGGTGCACTAGCTGCTTCGTCTAAATCCGGAGGCCTATATATAATCCCTACAACAAACTTTTTCCCTCCTATAATAATGTCAATCCATAATGATTCCGTATTCCTATCTGTTTTTATTGTGGTATTGACATAGCTTTTTAATGTGTTTCTAACGTACAGTGCTACACCTCCCCCTCTCCTCCCTTCTCTATCCCTGTGAAAAAAAAGTGTACCCATCTATTCCTACTTCAGGTAAGAAATGTTTGCTTGCAATATCTAACCAAGTTTCTGTAATACCTATAATATCTAACTCTTCTACACATGCGATACCTCTAAGTGTGTCTATCTTATTTATTACACTTCTACTGTTTGTATAAAAGACACTAAGTTCATGTACCTCCCTCTCTTTACCACGTCCTTTGTCACTATTACCCTTACTTCTATTAATATTTAGTTTCCCTGACTGGACTGCCTAACTCCCCTCTCAAGACACTCACTAACCTCCTGCACCCCTTTCCTACTGAAGTGTACACCATCCCTGGCATACAGCTCCTGTCTCCCATAGAACCTGCTCCACTCATCCATAAAACCTACCCCATTCTCCCCACACATCCTCATCAACCTCTCGTTGAGGCCAAGGGCATGTGAGAGCCACCAGCCTCTAACCCCCTATCTAGGGAGCACCCCTGACACTATACATCTCCTACCACTCTCCTTTATCTCCCTCAGAAGCTCCCTATACCTATCCACTAGCTCCTCTGACCTTACCCTGCCTACATCGTTCACTCCCACGTGAACCACCACTAACGCCTCCTTCCCCATCCCCTCTACTACCCTCCTGTATCTCTCTACCACGTCCTGCACTCCGGTCTCAAGAAGACAACACGTCATCCTCCTCTCCCTCTCGGCTTCACAAAAAGTCTCATCTAAATACCTAATCCTGGAGTCACCCAGAACTAACACTTCCTGCGACCCTTTTAACCTTTCCCTGTCCTTCCTCTCCTTCCCATCTAACTTTCTCCTCACTACCTTCGCCTTGGGGGTCCTGTCCCCTTCTCCTGCTCCTACTTCTATCACGACCTCTTCCTCCTCCTCTGTAGCTAACAAGCCAAACTTGTTGCTACATTCTACCTCACACAGGGGAGGAAATTCCACCTCACATAAGGGAGGGCTCACCCTCCCTTTCCCTCCCCTATCCACAACCCTCCAAGTATCCTCCCCCTGTACCTGACCTGACGCTAACTTCCTCCTTAACTCCTGCATCTGCTGCCTCGTCTGTGCCAACAAAATGTTCACTTCCTTAACCTCCTCCTCTAAAGCTACATTTCTAGCTAACACATCACACAACTTACATTCACTTACCTTCCATTGTCTTTCCATTCCACAGGAACCACACCTCACCACTCCACCCTCCATACCTGTAACCCCCTCGCCTATATTGAGTACTACACATTCAGCCATCTAAATAATGTTGCCCAAAAATACACACAAAAACACAATAAAATACTTGTTATGGTAAAAAAAAATATAGCCTGGTATCCCTTGTGTTGACACACAAAAACACAATAAAATATCTGTTATGGATAAATACAACCTGGTATCCCTTGTTAGCGCGAGCGAGTAGCAGCACGTCCTCCTCTGAGCAGGTCAGGCGCACAACTCTATGGATTAATTATCAATATTTTACTATTATTAGAATGCTCTTAATACAATGGAATACAAACACAGAATATTATAACTTAAAGGCATGTTTGCGTATGTGTGTGTTTATTAAAGCAATGTTATCATTATTATTTTTATATCATTGTTACGCTGCCCACAACACAACACCACTTCACCCACTACCACAACTCAGCTGCTGCTTCGTGGATTCCTGTGGGCTAGGCCACGTGTGGCAGGGACTCCTCCTTTCTTACGGTTCGTGCGTGAGATGGCCAGACAAGTCTTATCACACTATAAATATATCAAAAGTTGACGGAGTGGTTGACAATTAAGTGTTGGTTGTGGTTTGCTGGCAACAGCGTTTGGGTTAAGGGTAATTGTTTGGGTTAAAGGTAATTGTAATATGGTGCTTACATAGCATAAGCAGATTAAAATTGGAAAGGCAAAAGAATATACCTCCAACCTGGTTGGTATAGCATTTGTATATATTTGTGAGCCCATAAAATGGAATGAGATGATGACCATGCGCAGCATGGTGTGCGGGGCAGGGCAGATCAACTCGAGCAGTCCTGTGAAAGGTTGTGGCTTGTGTCGATCGTCGCCGTTTGGGGTGGGACAGAAGATTGAGGTCTGTTGTGTTCACTTGGATAGTTGGAAGTGTGGTTGCTTGCTGACAGGGACTGTCAATGTGGTTTGCTGGTGGTTGGTTGTAAATTGCTGCGTTGAATACGGTTTGGGACCGGCCAAGAGTTGCATCAGCCAGCCGGTGCTATATCAGCTGACAGGGTGTAAACAAGACTGGTCCGACTGGTGAGGTGAGTGAGCATCTGTTGATTTGTTATTTTGTTGCTTCCTTACATAACCACATTGGTAACCTTCCTGCCCAAAACATTTGTAGGCTTTCCAACAATCCGATATAATTGTAGTGCCAGGGAGAATTTTGTCTTTTATTATGGTGAGCAGGGTTGTGCTGTCTCGCTGCTGAACTGGAATCATGAAGCACTCACGACTCTCCCGACACATGCCACCGAACACCCACTGTCCCTCCACTAACCGACCCACGTTATATATTTTTTTTTCCAAATTTGCTCTCATCTATTTCAACGATTTTCCCTTGACCTCCAATGTGTCCGTTCCTCTTGCAGCACCACTCAATTAACACCTCTCTACAAAAACTGGCCCAGTCACAAATCTCTTTGTCACTTATTTTCAGCTCACTTCTGATGAACACGTAGCTACGAAAAACATTCTCGCACGTAAGCGTTTACGAAAACCAAAATGGTCTCAATATCAATATGTGCGTTTTCAAAAAATGTATTCTTATAAACACTTTGTTGTGTTGCCATAAACACTTTTTTTTTCTCTCTCTCTCTCTCTCTCCTTTTCCACTTTTTTTTTGACACCTAAGTTTTTGCTTGAAGTCAAGTACAGCCGCCTTCCCACACTTGCCACAATCTTTGTTTTCTAAAAAAAAATTTGTGACGGACACACAAGTCAAACAAATCCCTTGGTTTTCCGCAATATCGTAGACAAAAGTCAATGAGTCCAGTATCACAATCGGTACACCTGTTAGAAGCCATGACATCAGGTAAACTGACGTGGCTTGAAGGGAGGTGGGGTGATACGTCACGCCTCCAACTCGCACATATCCACTCATATGTGCATATTTCTCATTGGCGTTTGACAGGTCAAAGGTTTTGGATTGAATAGAGGGGAACCGCACGTCATAAGACGTGACAGCACGTGACTTAAACAGCGCAGGCGCTATATTAACAAACAGACGAACACACACAGTTCTCCAACCACCCCTGACGCGAAGGGATGACTGGTGTGAACTTAGAATATTTTCGAGGTTGAGGGACTTTGAAAAAATTTTCGAGACACCAATTTTCCACGAGGTATGTATATAGTAAAAAAATTCCTAAATAATGATATCTAAACATCTGTGAGTCCAGAATAATGAATTTGTGCATTTCTTAATCCGTGTGGACTTAGAATTTGGGGCGGTGGTGCAGTGGTTAGCGTGGGAGCCTAGGGTTTCGGGTTCGAATCCCCGATATCCGCTGACCACTTTTTAATATTTGATATCACTGCCGAGTGGCCAAAGACTACCCAAATTGCTGCCATACTGTCCTCAGACGGAACTTACAACGTTAATATGCATCTGAGGCTGTAGCAGTAATAAGCCTCACACGTTCTCAACATATTCAAGAGAGAACGTAAACATTCGAGGCGTCACTATAAATATTCTAAAACCTACACCAAATAACAGGCGAGGCAAGTCCATCTGTGCCTCCATATGCCTACTGGTGCCAACGGTTAATGATATAGAAAAAAATAAATAAATAAATAAATAAAAAACCGTTTGTGGCCTAGGAGGTAAGTCAAGGTGTCTCCTGTGCCAGTATGAATCTGTGCGACCATTATTAAGCGAAATACAAGTTTTTCACAAATAACTAAAATTTACATAATAACAATATGTTTGTAATATATGATAATGATCTAAGGGTTGATACCTACGACCCCTGAAAGTTTCATTCCGATCCCTCCAGTGGTCTAAGAGGAGATAGAAGGCACACACACACACACACACACACACACACACACACATTTTGGATGGGGTCGTTTCGAAACTTCCAAACTAGTCGCTTCGTTCGCAGTTTGAAATAAGGATTGTATATAAGTAAATAGTAGATAAGTAGTAGTAATATGGTTGGATGCCACAGTCAGTAGCGATCAGAGTTGGGGCTACTGATCTCCAATTCGTGGAGCCTTGGTCTATTTCATAAATAAACATGAGGCGGAAGTATCGGTAGTAGTAGTAGTAGTAGAAAAAAAATGTAGTAGTAGTAGTAGTAGTGGTAGCAATAGTAATGGTAGTAGAATTAAATACAATTGTTGTTATTAGAATAATAAAGATCATAATCAGAGATAATGACAATAGTATACAGGCTTTTTATTTTTCTGCCACATCTCATTGAATGAAGTGGAAAAATGGAACACACGAGCAGCAAAACTAGTAACTGAAACACGGTTTGCTTTCACCATAGACTTAAACTGTTTGCTGCTGTATACGTTTCCTGGTAATAATTATGCAGCGTATTTTATCTTTTACCCATGGCGCCGGTAGGCTTCAGGGAGACCTTAGATGGTTGGCCTCCGCCCGTTAGTAGCGCGGGTTAGATTTTTTAAGTGACGCCTTGTTTCTTCTTATTGATAGGCTCATGCTGCCAGCGGAAGCTCCTCGCGCATATAACGTTGCAGTCCCGGCGAGGATGGTGTTATGGCAGCATGTGGGTGATCTTAGGCCACTCGGCGGTAGTAACGAAGAAAAGTGGCCAGCCCGTGCCGAGGCTCGAACGCGGGACCCTGAGCTGGTATGCCCGACCGCTAGCCACTTGTCTTTATATGTGTGAAAGGATTTTTTTTGCCATGCATTTATTAGGTTTTCTGTCTGTCTGTCTATTTGTTTGTTAGCTTTTTTTTTCTCTCTCTCTCTCTCTCTCTCTCTCTCTCTCTCTCTCTCTCTCTCTCTCTCTCTCTCTCTCTCTCTCTCTCTGCCTTTTTTCTCTATTTCTTTCTCTCAATAGTCCACTAAGCCTCCTTCATTACCTCATCTTAACCTAACCTAAGAACACTTCACCTTATCCACCACAATCCCCTAGTAACACCCATCTTCCATCTTTCACCCACAACACCCAACACCCAGTGGTGTGATTCAAAAATTTTAAGAACAGGTTCTCTCACTACCACAGTTTCTAGCAGCAAACCATGCTGGCTGGCCCAATATACGTGCAAAGGTTGATCTTTGGATTGCCACATGCTACAGTCTAGCAAGTGAAATTATTAATTTTAGTTATTTTCCAGACTTTAAAAAAAAATGTCTAGATAATGGTTATAGCATAATTAATACTGAGCAGACTGTATATGGTTAATGACTATTGAGCTTATTTTGGGTCACAGCCCTATGCCTTATGGCATATTTATAGATTCAAACGGTTATCAAAATGATCTTGACATATTTAAGATCACCATTCCTTATGTCATAAGGCGTGACTACAGAAAATAATAACTACAGCCTCAAAAAAAAACTAAAATCCTACCAGCTACAGTGGTGTCTACAGAAATGGAGATGTAAACACAACATTCGAATCAGTGATGCTACATTACCTTCCCCTTCCTCACTGAGACTCAGTGTTACCAACTCCAAATAACATGGGAAATATAGCTAATGTTCGTCTTGAACCCTACTCCATAATGGGTGATGTGAAGTACGGTTTGAATAGTCATGTTTCAAAGCAAGTGTGTCCTCGGAATTCCATCCTGTGAACAATACTATGTGTGCCACGAATCATAGGGAAGGAGGATGAACACTGTTTCGTTTCGTGTATGCCTATTCTCTCTCTCTCTCTCTCTCTCTCTCTCTCTCTCTCTCTCTCTCTCTCTCTCTCTCTCTCTCTCTCTCTCTCTCTCTCTCTCTCTCTCTCTCTCTCTATATATATCTATATATATATATATATATATATATATATATATATATATATATATATATATATATATATCAGGGGCATATATTCAGGGTGTGCTAGGTGTGCGCCGCACACCCTCAGCCAGAGAGAGAAATGCATGATAGTTATAAATAAATTTAGCTGTAAGTGGGAAACGATATTTTTCTTATTGTTTTTAGACCCGTTATAATATTTTGCACTATAAAATGTCCATGGCCATGTTTTCTACAAGGTCATGGTGTTCCCTTCTATCTGTTTTTTTCTGCCGGCATGTTGCCGGAGGGAGAGGAGAGTGGGAGAGAGCCTTGTTCTGTTCTATCCTGTTCTCAAACTCTTAGTGCCCTTGTAGCAGTATGTAGTGCAGCAGATACCCTAGTTATAGACCAGTAGGTCTTCTGGTGTCTGTTCTTCTCATGTATTCTCTCTCTCTCTCTCTCTCTCTCTCTCTCTCTCTCTCTCTCTCTCTCTCTCTCTCTCTCTCTCTCTCTCTCTCTCTTCAGTATATTGTAAGTTATGTAACTTTCTGAGTGCGCAGTTTTGGATTTGGTGGTGGATTTTGTCATTTGTTTATTTATTTATTATGATTTATGATGTTCAGTGTTTATTTTCATGTAATCTTTTTTTTTTTTAATTACAGAAGGACGTGTGTGGGAAGGGTTTGTCTAAGAATACTATAATAACCGGAGATTATGGAAAAGAATTTTACTTGTAATCTTAGGAGTAAATATTATTTTTGTGTATGCTTTCTTTGGTGTGAGTATGCTGTCATGTGCATTCGTACACTATTCCTTGAGAATCAGAAAAGGACAGATCACAAGGAGGAAGGAGTCAACACAGATAATGATTTTGAATAGAAAAGGAAGATTCTTACAGCTGCAACTACTCCAGAGTAGTCAATATCTATGTGTAGGTATTAAGATGATGGCAACATAATTATGTTATCCAGAAATAAGTTTTTATATTGTAATGACGAACTCCATTATGGAGTGTTGATAGTTATTAACTAGGACTAAATCATTAGCAGTTACTACAAGGCCACAGTATGTTAAGTGTCCCTAAACTTGTTCCATTGATCTCTATCTACTTGGTGGATTCCAGTTAATTTTTATGATTTTTTTCAGCTCCATTATCTTCTCTTTTTATATCAGACCCATATTCTGGATTTCCATTATGTGAATTTTCCATCTGTTGTCAGATACTTGATGGATAACAACTCAAACAACAAGAGGACTAATAAAAAGAAGTACTAAAAATGTATTTTAATATATAAAAATCATTTCGCTATAATTTCGCTCATATACTGAAGGCTTGAGTGACAGATTAAGAGCTGCCACAGAAAGGAGTAATTAACTGAGTATCTGTTTGTACCAAACTCTCCTGGCTACTGTAGACCTGAATCAATTAAATGAAAATTCAATGTTGAGGATGACCATCTCACTCCTATAGATTTTCACAAACAAGTATTGGTACTTACTGCCTAAAATTTACAGTATGTTTTA
>JAPQNM010001502.1:0-37500 GCA_029783475.1 Metacarcinus magister | reverse complement strand
ACCCACATGCTGCCATAACACTATCCTCAATGGGACTGCAAAGCCATATGCACGAGGATCTTCCGCTAGCAGCATGAGCCTCTCTATATGAAAACGAGGCGTCCCTTAAGAAATCTAACCCGCGCTACTAACGGGCAGAGGACGACCATCTAAGGCCTCCATTCAGCCTACTGGCGCCATGGATAAAGGATAAAAAAAAATATATATATATATATATATATATATATATATATATATATATATATATATATATATATATATATATATATATGGGTCCTGCTGGTAGCATTGGCTATTCAGCAAAAGTCAACCTTTCAGGGCCATTAGTGTTTGGGTGTGCCGGATACCTATATTAATAATAATTTACATAAAACGGGAAAACCCAGCGTCTTCTTGGTGTAAGTGAGGTGTGAAGCCTTGTTTCTAAGGGCTAGTTACAATGCATAATGCATCCTAAGTGTGGCATACGTCCAAATGACAAACTCAAAAGACCAAGAAAGCAACTCCATTAGAAACAAGGCTTACATGTTTGTAGCATAAAAACTCACAAGCAGGGTTGGGTCCAAGTACATGTACTTGTACATGGAGTTTAAAATCTTACTTGTACTTGAAAAATACAAAGTACATTCAAGTACAAACAAGTACATTGTATTTAATCAAAAGTTATATAGTACTGTACATAGATTCTAGCAAACTTTGTGATGATACTATTGAGTAAATACGTACATTGAGTGTTATGATATTATAGTGTAATATAAGATAAAGGAGCATCATTATGTAGTATTTTCTCAATTGGTAACATGCTACAGTAAACACCATCTAGACAAGGCCAGTACGCGTTTATTTCCTGGCATGCTCCACTCCTTCACCTTATACTTGTACTTGGACTTAAGTACATAGCAAAGTGACTGTACTTGTACTTGAAAAATGTCTAGGTACTTGGACTTGAACTTAAGTACAGTTGCCTGTACTTGGACCCAACCCTGCTCACAAGTAATATATATATATATATATATATATATATATATATATATATATATATATATATATATATATATATATATATATATATTTATATATATATATATATATATATATATATATATATATATATATATATATATATAAACAGTCTTGTATTTTAAAACATTCTAGAGACACCATTTATGTTCCTAAGAAGATATCTCACCTAACATAATGGGAATGAGAAAAAAGTTATATATTCTTTCACTTACGAATGTTTCTTTAGGAACATAACTCATTCGTAAATATTGTACATCAAAGTAAGTACAAACTTTTTTCTGTTGTCCAAAACTTTAGCAAATACTTCCATGTAGTTATCATCAACATAACAGGCATATGATACATATTTTGCTAACAGTAAAATTTTCATAGTATAATTGTTAATGCATTTAATTTCATGCATTAACCACCCACATGAGCGATGTACAATTACTTATGCACATAGTTCGTATTGAATATATATGAAGTCTTACCTGAGGTATACAGAAGAAGGGTACATTGTGATGGCAGCAAGTGGGAAGCCAAAACCAATGAAGTACGGCCAATTGGCTTCAATGTAGCTGCCACAAGGAATACATTGTATCAATATATGAAGTAAGGAAAAAACTGATTAAGGATTCAGATTATCATTTAAAGCTACATTTTTTCTTAACGCAAATATATATTAAAAAACTTAACAACAATTTTTAAAGAGAGAGAGAGAGAGAGAGAGAGAGAGAGAGAGAGAGAGAGAGAGAGAGAGAGAGAGAGAGAGAGAGAGAGAGAGAGAGAGAGAGAGAGAGAGAGAGAGAGAGAGAAAGAGAGAGAGAGAGAGAGAAAGAGAGAGAGAGAGAGGGGAGAGAGAGAAAAAAAACAATGGTGATTCTAATAAATACATCATGAAAGTTCTCATCAACAATAGAAACTAGAACTGTCTTATACTACTTATAATATATTATATTCCATTTTCTTAACATTGTTAAAACACTTTCTCAGATAACTGAGATGGTTAATAGCTGAAAACATACCGTATTTCTTGCCATATAAGACACACCAGAGTATATTTCACACCTATAATTTGCCAAGGAATATTTAGGAAAAAAACTAACAACTCCATTCTTTCCCTGGGCTTCGTAGCCCTTCCCTCAGTAGAGTTTTGGTCACAGATTGTAGGCTAATGAGTATTATCATACTGAACTAGTTCACCAATACATGCAACTAACCTTACAAATACTGGTATTTATAAGGTTAACCTCCATATTTTCCCTGAGCTTCATTGCCCTCTCCTCAGTAGAATTTTGGTCCAAAAGTATAGGCTACTGGGTATTCTCCTACTGAACTATCATACTCATCATAAACAAATCATTCAACCAACTTTATGAATATGGTATATCTGCACTCATAGCTAAAGTGCGAGGGATAACTTGTATGGGATTTATAGGCTAGCTCACACATTACTGTACAACATTGTCAATTTTACATAGGTTTTAAGTTTTAATATGGTAATTAACTGATCCATACAAAATAGTATGGTAGATATCGTTAATACAATACTCCACTAAGTATCTGAAAGCAAATAAAGTAAGGCTATCAAACGACGTGCTTCTAGCAATCCGTTTTCTATATCTCAACATTAATGGTATTTTGATTTGTAATCAATTAAATTTCATTCTGGTGTCATCAGGGAACTAGTGTGTCAAACAGGGGTGTTTAGGTGCTAGCCTAGTACCAATAACCTTTAACCGAAGGTCTACAAAAACCTAACAATTGCGGTATAAAACACACTGTGATTTTTTGAGGAGGTATTTTTTGGAAAAAATGCGTCTTATATGACGGGAAATATGGTACAGGTTGACCATCGATAATCCGGCAACCGATATTTCGGTTCTTTCAGTATTCCGGCATGAATTTCAAAGTGAAGTTTCAATTTTTTTGTCATTGGGAGGCGTTTTTTTTTAATTAATTATTTAATTGATTAATTATTTTTTTATATATATACATTAAAAGGGTACTGGCCAAGAGATGACAAAAATACATTAAACAAATCCCTCTTGCTGCCAGACCCTGTAAAGAGGACAGTAGGAGAAATAGAAGCAGGGGGTGGAGGTGTTTGTGTTTATGTTTTGATGGCACTGTACCCAGAACCAGCTGTTTGCTCATGCTTGCAACAGCAAACAGATATGACAGCATAGTTAATATGAATCTTAAATTACTTTTGATTGGTCCTTCTCGTTATTTGCCGTAATTGTTAAAATCTGCTGCTGTATAGTCAGTGATGAAGATGATGATTCTGACAGCCCATCTGCTATTTAACTTCTTTTCAAGGGTACAGTAATGAATTTAAATTCTGTAGAACTATTTCATTTAGTTGTTGAACATTAAATTTTCATTTGCTTTTCATTTAGTTAAATTTTCTTTCTTTAAAGCATTGTAGTCATTTTCTGTTACAATATATATAGCATATATAGGCTCAGGGGACAAAACCTCAATAATCTGGAAATTTTGAAAATCTGGCAGTTCTAAGGTCCCGTGGTTGCCGGATTATCGATAGTCAACCTGTAACTTATTGTGACGAATGTGTGTGCTTCCAAAGTAGCATATTTGAGGAACTGGTAGTGCATTGATTCTTGGGGTAGGCTCAAGCATACAGATATCAGTAAAGATTAGTTTTACTTTTACGCAAGCATTGTCTAAGAAAGTGCCCTTTCTCATGCAACACATGTGGCCGGAAAACTGTTTGCAGATGCAAAGTTTTCCAATGTGATGCGAGATGTCTTTTTGCAAAAATAATAACCTATTAGAGGGCCTAAATTTGCATTATCCATCACAAGTGGGGCAAATGACAACTCTGGGAAGAACTCTGGGTGCTCTAAAATTCTTCCAGGAGTTATGACTGATTGGCTAAGAATAATCATGTGACATCTATCAACAAAATTTGATTGGTCCATTAGTTAATGTTTCACTTTTCCTCCACAGGTGGTGTGATGTGTACCAAAAAAGGGAGAGGAAGCGGCCTCTGCTCAGACTAATGGCATGACGGAAATTTTATACTTCAATTTTATTTTTCCATGATTTTGACCAAACTGTTTTACAAGAGGGTTAAGGTTTAGTGGAAGACATATATGACCGAAGGTAGATACTACATAAGACAGGAAAGGAGATATGACAGCATAGTTAATATGAATCTTAAATTACTTTTGTTTATAGGATGAAATGGTTTATTTCAGTATTGATGTAATAACTGCTGCAAATGGCAAAGATAAGTAAAAATTGGTATGAACATTTTATATCTATTCTGTTACTTATACTGACCATAATTTCTTTATTTTTTGTTTCACTAAGTTTTGATGATTATATTTGAGTTCTACAGTTACTGCTCAGTCTAATGGTGTCAGTGAAAATGGCCTTTTTCGTACTATAGGTGAACTAAGGCAAATACAGTAAACCCTCTACAAATTATACTAATTGGGGAAAAACCCCATCCAAATTAGCTGAAAATTCGGAACATCAGAAGTTTAAAAATTTGTGCAAACCCCTGACAATTTCTAACCCTAAGAACTCACTAAATCAAACTGTACCTATCTATCTGTATCAATCATATAGAAAAACATGCTGAAAGAAGAAATAGCACACAAAGATCCGGATTAGCCTAGGATAAGGATGTTAAAAATTAAAGTGACTAGGCTAATGAATATAAATGTTGAGTTCAAATAAATTTAAATAAAAGTTAAAATAAAGTGATCTACATGACAATGAAAATAATAGAGTAAAAAAAAACTTGCTGAACAAAGGAATATCAAACTGCTACTTTGACCTAGTAGCGATCATGACTGGTTGTGTCTTCCAGCTATACATATTTTGTGCTATACCTCCAATTTGTAAGCATACAATGCTCACTATTAGGGAAAAAGATTGAACTGCTTGATAAAGTAGAAAAAAAAAATGTACCTGTCTCGGGTTGAGTGCTGATTATAGTGTTGAAAAACAAAACAAATGGCGATATCAAACGCAACAGAAACAACATTTGGGTTTTTGCCAAGATATGTGGAAGCAGTAGTCCCTGAATAGCATGCAAGATTGTGATCAATGAACATCATGCCCATGCATATGACAAGCTACATCTATTTCGTCCAGAAGTCATTGAATTACAGCTCTCCAGTGGCAAGCAAACAAAGACTGATTTGTCCTTCAGACCAAAAACCCCAACACTGCTGGCATCCCCTGACTCATTAGCAGCTCCATCTTCATCACCAAAGCCATCAACCTCAGATCTACAGGCACTTCACTCATGTGTTGGAGACCATGACGACTCTTACTCCGAGTAAGGAGTCAGCAGGCATACCATTAGAATCAAAGGATAACAAGCAGGAAGCAGCACTTTGACATGGTATGGATAACAAAATTGTCTGCTTACTCAGTACTTATATTTTCATGTGTACATTTTCTTTAGTGTACGACATTTGTATATAAAAAAAACGCATACAGTATGGCAGTAGTTAATGTATAATTTGTATGTATAAGGCTATTTGCAATGTCATATGCCTAAGAAGTTGTTTATGTTAAAATTAGTAAGGATGTCCATGCATACTAGGAGTAGGCAGTAGACACCTGCCGCCCGGTGAAATACTCCATGAGAGGTACTTATGGGGATGTAGGCAGTGCTGCAGACTGAATGATTCCCTGTGTCCTCTCTTCCTGGTTCCCTTAGTGTCTCATTTACACAAGAGAGCAGCTGCAGCCTGCCCTCTAAAGACAACTTCTTCTACTACCTACATAACATTACTACACCTTACACTTTTACACTCTCTTCAAATAAAAATTTAGAAATGGCTTCACCACACCCAGCCTCGGAGTCCCCATCTGGGGAGGGGACCACAAATGTCCCCAGGTCGGACTGCCCCTCTGCTAACAACCTAGGGTGTCTTGACACTTCCTCTAATACTTTTATTCTCGATTTCTGCAACATTCCTGGCCTTAGATCTAATTTCCAATCTGTGGAACACCATCTCTCCTCCACTAAACCTCATCTTCTCTTCTTAACTGAAACACAGTTGTCTGTGACTACTGATAGCAGCCCCTTCTCTGTTCCCTCCTACTTTCTCTATCCTCATTTTCAATCCAAAGTTTTCTGTTGCGCATATGTGCGTAACGACATTACTTGCTCTCGTGCCCACAATATTGAATCTTCAGAATTTTCTACCATTTGGCTAAGACTTCAATATCACTCTCTAACTAAATTCATCTGTACTGTATATCTCTCACCTAATTCCTCTGACTATGTAAAATTCTTTGACTATTTGACTTCCAAAGTGGAGTACATCCTATCTCACTTTCCTTATGCTGAGATCTCTATTTTAGGGGATTTCAATGTTCACCACCAGCTTTGGCTTTCACATTCTTTCACTGACCAACCTGGTGAACAAACCTTCAACTTTGCTATCCTTCATGACCTAGAGCAGCTGGTGCAGTTCCCTACCCATATCCCTGACCGCCTTGGAGACACGCCCAACATTCTTGATCTTTTCCTAACTTCCAACCCTTCAGCTTATTCTGTTAAACTTTCCTCTCCGTTGGGCTCCTCTGATCACAATCTTATTTCCATTACCTGTTCTATCACTCCAGTGCAGCCTCAGGACCTGCCTAAGCGGAGGTGCTTCTGGCATTTCAACTCTGCTAAGTGGGAGGACCTAAGGCAGTACTATTCTGATTTTCCTTGGGATGATTATTGCTTCCATGTCAGAGATCCTTCTCTTCGTGCCGAGCGCATAACAGAGGTGATTATCTCTGGCATGGAGCTATACATTCCTCATACTTTCTCTAATACTAAAGCTAAAAAGCCCTGGTTTAACTCTGCTTGTTCTCGTGCTGTCAAAGATAGAGAGGTGGCTCACAAACGATACCATAGCTATCCATCTGCTGAAACTCATGCCCTATATATTTCTGCCTGTAATCATGCCAAATCTATTCTCCAACTTACTAAAAACTCTATCATCAATAGAAAATGTCAAAATCTTTCCAATTCTAACTTTCCTCATGATTTCTGGCATCTAGCCAATAATATCTCTAACAATTTTACTTCTTCATCTTTCCCTCCTTTACTTCAACCAGATGGCTCCACAGCTGTCTCTTCTTTCTCTAAAACTCAACTCTTCACTCAAACCTTTGCTACCAACTCTACTTTGGATGATACTGGGCATATTCCTCCGACTCCTCCACCCTCTGATTACTTCATCCCTAAAATTAAAATTCTTCATTATGACGTTTTCCATGCCCTCTCTGGCCTTGATTCTCGGAAGGCTTACGGTCCGGATGGAGTCCCTCCTATTGTTCTCAAAAACTGTGCTTCCGAACTCGCTCCCTGCCTGGTCAAACTCTTTCGTCTGTGTCTATTTACTTCTACCTATCCTTCTTGCTGGAAGTTTGCTCACATTCAATTTGTCCCTAAAAAGGGTGACTGCTCCAATCCTTTTAACTACTGCCCTATAGCTATAGCCCTAAAGCCTTTGAGTCTGTCCTTAATAAGTAGATAATGAGGCATCTATCTGCTCACAATCTTCTCTCTGATTGCCAGTATGGTTTCTGGCAACCTCCCGCCCGCGGACCAGATCCAGCCCGCAGAGTCCGAATTAATGGCCCGTTATCCTGCTTAATATTTATAAAACAATCCGGCCCCCAAGCCTAGCAAACTAAATGAGTAAATCGGCGCCTCTCGACGTGATCGCGGTGGGTAGTGCAGAGCAAATTTGCATGACTGAGTTCTTTACCATAGATGCACCACAGAAAATTGCTAGGAAGAAAATTACCACAATTGTTAAGAAGAGGAAAGTAGACCTCGAGTGTTGGGCCTTCAACCCTGATTGGGTCCAGTGCCTCATTTGCTTCAAGACTGTGGCTGTCCTCAAAGAGTATAATGTGTGCCGCCACTGGGAGACACAGCACCAAGCATCGGGCTTTGCATCGATGTCTGCTGCTGAGAGGAAGGAGGCCATTGTCAAACTGTCAGGCAGCCTGCAGAAAACACTTCACTCTTCCGTAAGCAGACTTTTGAGGCTGACAAAGTGACGTGCACTAGCTATGAAGTTTCCCACCTCCTTGCTCGCCAGATGAAACCATTCACAGACGGGGACTTTATCAAGGAGTGCATCGTGGTTGTGATAGATTCCCTTTGTCCTGAAAAGCGTTCTGCCTTTGAAAGTGTGAGCCTTTCACCCCGCACTGTTTGTTGTTGCATTGAGGAGATGTCAGACAGCATGAACGACTCGCTAAGACCTGTTGCTCAAATTTTGATGCTTTCTCTCTCGCTATTGATGAGAGCACAGACATGAAGGACACAGCCCAGCTGATGATTTTCATTCGTGGAGTTACTGCTGCCCTTCAGGTTTATGAGGAGTTTCTCCACTTGTTCCATTGTACGGCACCACCACTGGGCAAGACATCTTCAACGCCGTGCTTCAGAGTGTGAAGCAACACTCCCTCGACCTGTCCCGTCTGGTGTGCGTGACAACTGACGGTGTCCCAGCAATGACTAGAGAGAAGAAGGGTGCCGCCTCACTGCTAGTGCGTCACTATGAGGCCGCCAAACACACTCAGCCCATCCACAAGGTGCACTGCATCATCCACCAAGAGTCCCTGTGCTTCAAGTCTTCGTCCTCTCCTGCAGCCTCAACCACCGCCAGTTCCAGGCACTAATGGAGGAAGTCAACATACACTATGGTGACCTACTTTAGTCCTGTGAGGTCTGCTGGTTGAGTCATGGAGCCATGCTGTCCCGCATGTGTCACCTGCAGAAGGAGATCATCAGTTTCCTCCGTCAAAAGAACCTCCCTGGTGCTGATAATTTTTCCAACCCACAATGGCTTGCTCGTCTGGCCCTGCCCACAGATATCACTACGCACCTAAATGACCTCAATATGAAGCTGCAAGGCAAAAACATTCTAGTCACAGACATGTATTTTCACATCACCGCCTTCGAGGTAAAGCTATGCTTGTAGGAGGCTCAACTGGCTGCTGGTCAGTTTATGCATTTTCCTCATATTGCAGCCTGTGCACCTGATGACCTGAACCTCCCGTTTCACAGGTGTCAGGCCACTGGTTCTGGGCTTCAAGCTATTCATCTCCCCCTTTGACTTTTCTGTGGATGAAGCCCCTGCCCCCTTGCAGATGGAGTTGGTGGAGCTTCAGTGTAATGACGAACTGAAGGCAAAGTACCGTACCGCTTCTCCACTGTCCTTCTTCTGTGACCTCGTCCTCCCTTCTAACAAATTTCCAAATTACATTGAGCATTTGAAATGCATCGTTGCCATGTTTGGCAGCACTTACTGTTGTGAAAAAATCTTTTAAAAAATTAAATGTACAAAGTCTCGCATTCACTCCCAGATAAGTAACCGCTACTTCAATGACATTCTGCTCTTGTCTACCTCATCAATCAATTCAGACATTGAATCATTTTTCTATGGCAAACAGCACCAAACTAACTAATTTGCATCTCTTGATAAAACTGTTTTCTGCAGTCACTGATTTGCATGTATTTCAATAAATTTCTTGCAATCTAGTCACTGGTTTGCCTTTTTCGATATTTTTTTATATATTGTCACAAACTGTTTTTTGCAGTCAATGATTTGCATGTTTTTCAATAAATTTCTTATACAGTGGTCAGCATTTGGGCATGACAACCTAGGGTCCCGGGTTCAATCCCTGATATCCACTGGTCACTTTTCATTATTTGATATCACCGCCGAGTGGCCAAAGACTACCCAAATTGCTGCCATACTGTCCTCAGACGGGACTTACAATGTTATATGCATTTGAGGCTTTAGCGGCGATTAGCCTCTCTTGGTTCTCAACATATTCAAGTGAGAACGTAAACTTTTGAGGCGTCACTATAAAAAATCTAAAAACCTACGCCAAATAACAGGCAAGAGGCAAGTCCATTTGTGCCTCCATAGAAGCCTACAGGCGCCAACGGTTTATGATATAGAAAATCTAGTCACTGGTTTGCTTGCTTTTCTATAAAATTTTTGTACACTGTCACTTTTGGGTTCTCTTTGGCACTCCAGCCCACTGGCTACTCCTAGAAGCTTTCTCTGGCCCTTGCACTGAAAAGGTTGCCGACCCCTGATCTATATGGTTACTGCTCTTCCGAACTTACTAACTGCATTCTCCGTCTGTCCCACAGCCTCATTCCCGATGACATTCTACTTACTCTCACCACAATTAATTGGAATTTTGGAACTCCACTACATACTTTTCATAGGCAGTGGTGATTAATTAATTTTTATGGTAACCCAATACATGAAACACCTATCACTACAAAATTTTTATGTATGCATATCTTTGTAAGCGGTATGGAAGCAACTCACCTCAACCTTTTGTACAACTCCCAGCCCATGTTGAACCACCTGTATTCAAAGGCATAAAGTGCATGTAGCATGCACATGTGTATGCCACTCAGAAATGTGCTCACACCCACCAGTGGCAGCATCCTTAACAAACTGGCCTGTGGGGAAGCCAAGGAATTATAATGTAAAAATGTAGCATTCATTGTGAAAACTAAAATCATATATATAAGATGACTATTTGATCAAGTACAGTAGAATCCCATTTACCTGAACCTTAAATATCTGGACCTCATTTAACAAAATTTTCATGACCAAATTTATTATACTTATAAAAAAAAGTGGTAAAAAATAAACTATAAAAGTGATTACATATCAATAGGTACATGGCTCATCTCTGGTAGGGCTACTGAATCCACCTATCAGCTACTAACCTGATCCACTAAAAACTCCTTCCCACACACACCCTTTTACATACAACAATTGAAAGAAAAACTGGACAAATATAGATATAGAGATAGGACCACACGAGTGTAGCTCAGGCCTGTACAGTAAGTTCTCAAATCTCGCCATTTCGTATCTCGAAACTCTCCCCAAACCTCCCAAATCATGAATCTCGCCAATGCGACTCAAATACAATCATGCAAACAGACTCAAGCCAATTGATATCGAGCAATGCCGAGGCGATCTCCCTGCTACATAGATTTCCATCAGTCCACTAGTGTACCCACCACCTAAAAGTGTTTTTCTGAGTGTCTGTTTCATATACAGTCATAATCTCGCTATAGTTATGTCGGCTAAAGATAATAGTGGTGCTGGGAGGATTGGTGGAAACTGTAGGTAGGGCCATCAAAGAAGAAAGAAAAGGTGGTAAAGAGACAAGAATATCGTAAAGGCCCAACTTTGAAAAAGTCCACAACAGAGTATAAAACCAAGATCATGACGATATCAGACGACGGATTAAAGATTTGCAAGATTCACCACCTCACTGGATTCCTGCAAAGCACCACAAGGACAATGAAAGGTAAAAAGATGATATCAAGTAATCTGTCTCTACCCAAGAAATATTTTGCCTCAAATCCCAGCAGTCAGAGACGTCTTACTTCTATATATTTGGAAAATAACAGGCTTATTGCACTGATTGAATATTATGTTGAGAAGTGGTTATCCAGGCTGGCCAAGGATGGTGTGAGTGTTAATGGCCAACAGATAAGGGAACAGGCATGTGTATTATATTCTACAATTGCTGCTTAGAACATGATAATGATTCCTCCTAAATTTAATGTTTCTGTTGGGTGGCTGGTCGGAGAGGCGGGAGTCAGTGGTGGGCACATGGCTAGTGGACCACAGTAACCCACTCCTTTGCCTCAGAAAACTCATTCAACACTATAAATGCAACAATTTCTAGAGAAAAGATGTCTAAATCATTATATTTGTATTGTTTCTACCATTCTCTTTATTATTTATTCGGAACGAGTTGGATGGATAGATTGTATACATATATTAAGATTTATAAGAGGCATTTGATATTACTATGTAAGGTGAAAAACATTGGAGGACTGAAGGGAACAATTAAGAACTGGATGGAAGAAAAGTGACAGAAAATATAGTAGAATATTTTGAAGAGAAAGAAGAGAAGGAAAGAAAGAAGAAGAATGTCATAATTTTCAACATCCCAGAGAGTAGGAAGAGGACAGAAAAGGAAAGGGAGACAGAGGATCAAGAATTCTGTGATGAGTTAGTTAGTAATGTACTGAAAGTTGAGGAAGCAGAAACAGAACAAATATACAGAGTTGGCAAGGAAAAAACTGGAAAGGATAGAGCAATAATTATAAAATTTTAAAAAGTAGAAAAGAAATGGGATGTAATTGGAAGGAACACTACCCTGAGAGACCTTTCTGACCCAAAATATAAAAATTTAAGAATAGGTGTTGATCTAACAAGAAAAGAAAGAGAAGAAAATGCAAAACTAAGGGAAGAACTAAATGAAAAAAGGGAAAGAGGAGGAAAATGGATCATCAGGAAGAATAAGATAATACAAGTAAGAGATGAAGAATACGACTACTGACGAGTAAAGAAAACAAATAAACATGAGGAGAGGGAACAATGTGTTAATTTTAAGGTTATCAATATTCAGGGATTATCAAAAGTGAAAAGCATAGAAATAGAAGGATTTTTAGAAAAAAATAGTATTGTGTGCTTAACGGAAACACAGAAAAAAATAAGTGATATAACATTTAAAGATGATGTAGTGATAATAGAAAATATGAGAGAAAAACAAGATAAGAAAGGAGGTGGAGTGATGATGTTATACAGAAAAGACCAAGGAATCAAACTAACAAAAATGCAAACGAAAAGCAAAGATATGATTTTTACCACAGGGAAAATTGGAAAATGGGAAATAAATATAATAGTGATATATTTTAGTGTAAATGATAAGGAAAGAAACAGTGAAATGAGAAAAGAAATTGAAAGAATAATAGAAGGAAAAGAAGAACCTCTATTGATTACAGGAGATTTCAATGGTCATGTGGGGTTTAAAGGAGACCAAAAATTGGATACAAATGGGAAAATGATACTTGAGTGGATGGAAAAATATAGATTAATAATGTTAAACGATGATGAGAGATGTAAAGGAATGTACACTTGGAATAGAGGTGAACAAAAGAGTGTGATAGACTTTGCACTCATAAACGAACAAATGTATGAGAAATTCCAACAAATGAATATCGATGAAGAGAAAGAAGAAATAGATCTGTCAGACCACAACTTACTAGAAATATATTTCCGAGTAGACAGTGAAAAGAAGAAATACAGTAAGGAATGGACAGTAAAGGAATACTACAGAACAGATAAAGAATCCTTGAAAGTGTTTAGAGAAGAGATGGAGAAACAAGGCAAAAAAAAGAAAACCCAAAACATGAAGGAATTAGAAGAAAGGATAAAAATAACAGCAAACAAAACACTGAAAAGCAAATACAAAAGGAAACAAAGAAAGAACACAGAACAAAGAGAACCAGTATGGATGACTGAACAGATACGGACAGAAATAAAAGAAAGAAAAAGACAAAATAAAAAAAGGAGTGCAGTGAACAGAGAAGAACAAGAAAAATGGAAAAGGATGTATGAAGAACAAAAACACAAAACGCAAGAAATCATCAGAGAAGAAATATATAAACATGAAGAAAAAATAACTACGGAGATTAAAGAGAGTAAAGACAATGGAAGAAAAATGTGGAAGTATATAAACAAGTTAAAAGGAAAAGAAGAAAAGGAAAATGAAGTAAAACTGTATGGAGAAGACGGGAAAGAAATAGAAAAAATGTGTATTAAACAAGAAATAGAAAACTTCTGGAGTACAGTATACACAAAACATGACAACAACATAACGAATGAGTGGAATGAAGAAAGAAAAACAGAATATGAAAAGGAATATGAGGAAGTAAAGAAGAATATAGAAATAGGTAAGGAAATACATTTCAAAAATGAACGAGAGGAAGAAGAGGTAGACCTAGATGTACACCAAGTGAATCGATGTAGTGTGGCACAGAGAGAACACTTTGAAATGGCATTTACCATGGAAAGAGGAATAATTAATATAAACGATGACATTATAACTGAAGAAAGAGTAAGGAAATGTTTGAAAAGAATGAAATGTGGCAAAGCAACAGGACCAGATGGATTGAAAGGTGAAATATTTAAAACCCTTGGAGAAAGCAAACAGATGATGGAAGAAATGATAACAAGTTTAAGAGGAACACTAGACACAGGACAATTACCACAAGGATGGAAAAGCTCTATGACAAGGATGATCCCCAAAGTAACAAAACCAAAAGCAAAACAACTCAGACCAATAGCATTAACAAATCAGGGATATAAATTAATGATGGGAGTGGTGAGAATGTATCTGGAAGAACATATAAAGAAAAATGAACAAGGAAAAGATATACAAGGAGGATTTACAGAAGGTACCAGAATAGAAAATAACTTACTTATATTAAGATACTGCATAGAAACATCATATAAAAATAAGAAACCACTATTTGTAATTGCAATAGATTTTAAAAAAGCATATGACAGCATTAAAAGAGAAGAAATTATAAACATATTGATGAAGAACTCAGTAAGTCCAAAAATTATAGAAATGTTTACCACCCTTTATAAAAAAGACCATACAACAATTAAATTAGGAGAAGAAGAAATAAAGATGGAAGTGACAAACGGGATACGTCAAGGCTGCACAGCATCAACAGTACTCTTCAAGTTAATAACATTTGAGATCATAAAGAAGTTGCAGAAACTGGACAAGGGTTATAAAGATGATGCCTTCAAGATACCGTGCCTATTCTTTGCAGATGACGGCATGTTACTAACTAACAATGAAGAAGAAGCAAACGAAATAATAGAGGAAACTATCAACATCAGCACAAAATATGGACTAGAAATTAACAAAGAAAAAAGCCAAATAATAATCTACAATCTTAAAGATAAACCAGAAAAGATAAAAGATATTCAAGTCACTGACAGAATGAAATACTTGGGAATCATAATAAATGACAGCAAAAAATGCTTCAAAGAACACAAGAAAAATATAATTGAAAAAGCAAGAAAATTAGCTAATATGACATGCCCAGTAATAAATAAAAGCTGTTCAAGAATATTAATTGGAAAAACCTTCTGGAAAAGTATAGCCCTACCAACAATACTATATGGAATAAATATTATGGATGTAACAAAACAGGAAATAGAAACATTACAGAGGATTGAAAACAGTGTATACAGAATGATCCTGAGAGCACCAAACTACACACAAGCAGCAGCATTAAGAGGGGAAATTGGAGCAACATCAATGAAGGCAAGAGTATTAAAAGGACAATGGAAATATTTAAACTATAGTGTAAAAGAAGAAAGCAATGATTTATTAAGAAGGATAATGGAAGTGACAAAAGAACAGAACACCAACAGATGGATGAAAGAACTAGTGCAAACATTGAAGAAGACAGGGATGACAGAAAGTGGAATGGTGAACATTACAAATGATGAAATTAGTAAGAAAATTAGAGAATGGGACACGAAGGAATGGAAAACAACATTAAGTGAGAAAGAAAGTTTAAGTATATATAGAAATTGGAAATCAGAAATAGGACATCAAGAAAAAATATATGATAACAGACCATGTTCAGTGCTGCTCTTTAAATGTAGAACGAATAACTTAAACTTAAATGTAAGAAAAAGATTCAAAGGAGAAGAAACAAAGTGTGACATGTGTAATAATAGTAGAGAAGACCTAATTCATTTTATATTATGGTGCCCAGCGTATCAAGAAAAAAGACAAAAGTGCCCCAGACTCCAACAACCTTACATTGAAAACGAACAGAAAATAATAGGACAATTTCTTTTCAAAAATGAAAATATAAAAGAAACTAAGGAAATAATAAAAACTTTTTGGAAAATAAGAGAAAAGAAAAGAAAAGAAAATTAATAACACATGAACATAAAAAATGACCAGACAACAACAGAAAACATAAGGGAGTGCCGTTACAAAGGCAACACTCCCGACATCAACCAGACCAGACCAGACCAGACTACCTGAAGGGAAGAGAAATGAGAAGTGGTAAAGGATGACGAATCAGAATGGAGTGAAGTGAAAAGTGGAGTAGCACAATAACCAGTTTTGGCATCAATATTGTTTTCAATATATGTAAAGGACATCACAGAAGGAGTAAAAATTCATATGTCTTTTTGCAGATGATGTGAAATTATTATGGCATGTAAGAAACCAAAAGGATTGTAAAGAGTTGCAGAATCATATGAATAAGATATATGAATGGAGCAAGAGATGGGAATTGAAATTCAATGGAAGAAAATGCCATGTATTTGAAATGGGAAGAGTGAATATTCAAGAATTATAGAAAATAATGGAAAAACTAAGTATTAAAAAAGCTTCTGGACCAGATGGTGCTTCAAATTGGATAATGCGAGTGTAGAAATCAATTAGTGAAGATACATAGTATTATTAATTCATCTAGGGGGTGTCGCACTGAAATATACGATAATTTCTGAGATTTGACAAAAAATTTTTTATGTTTCTAAAATATCATTGTGATGATGGCAACTCAAAATTTGGAGGTAAAAACTAGTTTCTAAAGTGTTTTTTATTAGCAAAATAGATAAAAATATTGCGACCGTAGGCAACCCCAATACACAGGTAATACTTCTATATTGGTCACTCAACAAAAAAATGTTTTTTTTTCTGCGTTGGAATGAAATAATTTTTGTATGGAATCTTTTGGCATCTGTAGGGTGGCAATGAGTTGGTTTTTCGTGTCTTTGAGAGGGCTCAGTGATCTACGGATCTTTATGGGAAATAGGTGCGTACTCACATTGGCAAGACCTTTCCTCCTCTTACAGCCTGTCGACTTCCCAAACCAACCTCTTACGATGGCAGGCGTGAAGAAAAGGGTTCTTCAGAGGAGAAAGAACTTAGCAAAAGCAACTGAGGAAGCCAGAAGGAAGAGACAGGAGAGAAGAAATGAGAGCATGATGAGTCACACCACTACGTCAGCCTACGTCAGAGTTGCTTAGGTCCACACCAAGCACCATAATTACATCTCACCTCCAATCGCGTGATAGGAAACGCAAGATCGTCAGGAAGAAGATAGAGAAGAAGAAGGAGGAAGCCGCAGACCCACAGTACGCGTCTGGTGGCATTTAAACTTTAAATGGTGTGCCGAGCTACATCTCAAACTTCAAGTGCCTGATATCTAAAAACTTTTGTTTTTTCACTTAGGACATAACTCTGTTATGCCTCAACCGATTTGAGTGATTTTTTTTTTTTTTTTGTCACAAGGAGGAAACTTTTTTCTATTATTTCATATGGAGCAAATTTGTTTTATTTAGTTTCACACATTTTTCATTGTTCCTTACCCTTCAAATTCAGTTTTTTTAAGTGTACACGCAAATGAAATATTTTACGGCAAGATGCAGACTGGTAAGTGAAAAAAATTGTCCATGGTTAAGCAATAGGCAGCAAAGGGTTACAATTAATGGTTCTAAGTCTAATTGGGGAGGAGTAATAAGTGGAGTGCCACAGGGATCTGTATTAGGGCCATTATTATTCATAATATACATTAACGACTTAGATAATGGGATTAGTAGTGTTATTAGTAAATTTGCTGACGATTCAAAGATAGGTAGGATTATTAGATCAGAGACTGATGTAGAGGACTTACAGGGGGACTTAGATAGGCTAAACGAGTGGGTGGTTAAGTGGCAGATGGATTTTAATATAGATAAGTGTAAAGTAATGAATATTGGAAGGGAAAACCCTCAAAACAGGTACAAAATAAACAGGATAATGCTCAATAGGTCAGAATGTGAGAGGGATTTGGGTGTACAGGTAAGCTCAGACCTCCGTCCCAGAAAACAGTGTATTGAGGCTAGAAATAGGGCCAATAGGTTGTTAGGATTCATTACTAGGAGTGTTAAAAGTAGAAGTGCTGAGGTTATTTTGAAGTTGTATTTAGCGTTAGTCAGACCTCACCTAGACTATGCAGTACAGTTTTGGTCACCGTATTATAGAATGGATATAATTTTGTTAGAATCAGTGCAGAGAAGGATGACCAAAATGATAGAAGGGATTCGTAATTTCAGCTATGAAAGGAGACTAAAACACTTGAAATTGCACTCACTGGAGAGACGTAGAGTAAGGGGCGATCTGATTGAAGTATTCAAGTGGGTAAAGGGTTTTAATAAGGGGGATGTAGAAAAAGTTCTTACGATTAGTAGTCAGGATAGAACAAGAAACAACGGGTTCAAACTAGAAAAATGTAGATTTAATAAAGAAATAGGCAGAAATTGGTTCACAAATAGGGTGGTAGATGATTGGAACAGACTGAGTCAGCGGGTAGTTAGTGCACAGACAATAGGGAGTTTTAAGAGAAGACTAGACGACTTCATGGATAGGGATGAGAGGTGGGTGTAGGTAATAGGGGGGTTAAGTTAAACAGGAACTACCTAGTGCAGGCCTCAGGGCCTTTTGTAGCTTCCTTAATTTCTTATGTTCTTATGTTCTTATAATAAATGTTTTACAATAGTTACTCCTTCAAAAGAGACAAGGAGCAAATCCTTCTCAAAGAACAGCTCAGTGGTATCCTCAAGTAAAATGATGTTTTAATTTTGCGTATTTTTGCGTTATTATCAAAGAGATCCACGTGTTTTACTCAGACAGTGCAGGAATGATACTTCATTACAAAAGGATTGTTGTATAAATAAGAAAAAGCAATAGATTGAATTTTGATATTCTCAACATCAGAAAATCAGACGACGTTCTCTTAAGAGAGAACAAAGTCTCACTAGATAAGAAAAGAGCAAATATCGTGCCCAATCTACAAAGAAGGGAATAAAGAAGAGCCATTGAATTACATACTGGTATCACTTACAAGTATAGTTGCCAAAATTTGTTAGAGCCTTGTGAAGGATAGATAGATGAAGTAGTATGAAGAGACCAATTCACTAATAGAATGTCAATTAGAGTTCAGAAGCAGCAGATTATGTACAATGAACAAATTAAGCTATTATTCAAGAGTATCCACCTAGACCTTAAGAAAGTATTCAACAAAGTACCACACAACAGATTGCTGTGAAGATTATAACACTTCAGAGGACTGAATGGTAGACTCCAAAAGTAGATGGAAAATTACTTGACAGAGAAATTAAAGCAATAATAAGGAATGAAGAGTCAAATGGGCTGACATCATCATAGAACACCTTGATTCCCTCAAGCAGATGCCCACCATATCCATAGATCATACACACATCCCACCACGCCTTCCTATCAACCCTATCATATATCTTTTCAGATCCATAAAAGCAACCTACAGCTTCCTATCTTTCTCTAGATACTTTTGGACTAGTTTTCAAAGCAAAAATCTGGTCTACACATCCTCTCCCCTTCCTATATCCCCCTGTTCTGCATTTACATTATTTTCAGAAATCTCTTTCAATTTCTCATTTAAAATACCTTGCTTGGTATATTGAGTATGCTTATCTCCTTACAACTGGGCAACGTCGTCTGTGCTCCTTTTCACTTTTTATAAAAGCACAATGATGGCTTTCCTCCAATCTTCTGGGACCCCACCTTCCTTCCAAGTTAAAATTGGATATCCACAGCAACGATTTCACAACTGCATATCCCCCAACTTAAATATCACTTCTGTTATGCCATTAACGCCTGGAGCTTTTCCTATCTTCAGCTTCCCATTCCTTAGTGCTGTCTTTATTTAATTCTTCTCTATTTTACTCTGTAGACATGGTCACAGTATATTTAACACTACAGCCCTCCCTTCCACATGTGCATTCATCAAACTCTCAAAGTACCACTTCCAGAATACTTTCACTTCCTCATTTCCTCCATCAAGGACTCCATCTTCCCTTCTCTTTCTCCCAACATTTCTCTCTCTCCTCCGCCCATTTCTCTTTAACCCGTAGAGTGCGCAATAGGGGTTTCCCAGTCCATCCGTGGGTGTGCAATTATGACTATATTATGAAGTTCCTACAGCCTGAGCTGTGGCTCGCACTCGCACGCTCTCCAGCCTGAGTTGTGGCTCGCACTCTACGGGTTAAACTCTTTCCAAAATAACTTCCTATTTTCGTGGTACGTATTTCACTTACAACTCTCTACCAAACCGTCTTTACCTTCCTTACTAACTTCTTGTCTCACTCTCTCTCTCTCTCTCTCTCTCTCTCTCTCTCTCTCTCTCTCTCTCTCTCTCTCTCTCTCTCTCTCTCTCTCTCTCTCTCTCTCTCACACACACACACGCACACACACACACACGTGCACACACACACACGTGCACACACACATGCGCACGCACACACACACGCGCACACACACACACACACACTCTAATAACACTAAAAGAAAAAAGAAAGAGGTAGCTTGATTACAATATATAAATTGATGAACAACCTGGAGGAAACAGATAGAAAAGACCTAATATTGCGAAGAAAAGGAGAGGCTAGAAATTTGAGGGGACACAAGAAAAAATTGCAAAAAGGAATTTGCTTGAATGACAAAAAATACAGTTATCCCAAAAAGTATAGATATTTGGAATGGACTGAAGGAAGAGGTGATAATGGCAAAGAATGTACATCAACTGAAGGAAAAACTAGACAAATATGAATACAGAGACAGGAACACACAAGTGTAGCTCAGGCCCTGTATACTACAACTAGATAAATACAAGTAAATAAATATACATCTCTCTCTCTCTCTTTTCCTCAGGCACATTTTGTTGCAATATCTTGTCAGCTCTCCTTTTGTCCTTGACCACCTCCTTTATCTCATTTGTCTACCATGCACTCCCTTTCTTTCCACTCTTATACTTTATATCCAACTACTTCAAGTTACCTGAATCAAGAATCCTTTAAAGACTTCAAACAAATAATTCACTCTTGATTCTCTGACTTCCCAGTCTCCTATATGTATCCTTGTATTCACTATCACAGTTTTACACTCGCCAACTCCTTATAAATCTGCTTCCCTCTCATATTTCTCACCACCTTTCTCACCACATAACCTCTCTCTTCATCCTCTCATCCACAACTTAATATTCTATCAGACTTCTCATATTACTCCGTGTTCAGGTATATCTGTGGATCATCTTGTGTTGAATGAAGGTGTTTGCAAGGAACAAAACTCTCTCTGCACAGATGTCCACAAGGTACTCAATATTCTCATTTACTTTATCCACGTTCATTGGGTTAAACAGGATTCTACTGAATTCTACCTATATATGATAAAAAGTAAATTTCTTGCTGGTAGGAAGTACCTGCATTAAGAAGAGGAGCTGAATGAAAATGGAAATGAAGATGTCAGCCACCATCTTGCTCAAACTGCTGATGAGCTGTGGCTGGCCCTGGCGTTGACGGTAGGCACTGTCTGCTATGTCCTGTGAAAAATAAAATCACTAAATTCTACCCAACACTGTAAATTACATCATATTATTACATTTCTCAGTACATCTAACAAGACACTTATGTGTAAATTCCTGTAAAAGACTGATACATACTCTTTCTTTTCTTCTTGACAGTTCTACCTCAAATGCTATCACTGTTTCCTCTGGTATACCACAAGGCAACATTCTAGGTTCTCGCCCGCCCTTTGATGCCAACCCCAGCAATCACCCAACTCGAGTCTCCATGCAGACCCCCTTCCCCTACCAAGTAAATCCCTACAGGTAGCATCAACTTTCCCCATCCCAAAACCTTGAGGGCACCTCCTTGGCCTCCTCAATGATGGGTTATCCCTTTTAGAGACAACCAGACAAGCAGGATCAGCTTCTGGGTAACGTGCCACATGCCCATATAGCTGGAGTTGATATTGGCAGACTATGTTGGCCTTGATTCAGTCTCACGGAGCAATATCCCATGATTCTTCGAAGGCATCAATTTGCCTCTTCAGTTCAGTATTTACTGTCCATGTCTCACAGCCATACAGTAAGACAGGGATCAACAGTGACTTGAAGATCCGAATCTTTGTCTGTCTGCACAGGTATCAACAATGCCAGATACTTGTGCTGAGTGAATGCATAACATTGTGGGGAGGCAGTAGTACAGTGGTTAACGTTCGGGCATGCAAACTTAGAGTCCCGGGTTCGAGCCCCGATATCCGCTGACCACTTTTCTTTCTTTGGTATTGCCGCTGAGTGGCCAAAGATTACCCAAATTGCTGCCATACTGTCCTCAGACGGGACATTTGAGGCTTTAGCGGCAATAGCCTCTCTTGTTCTCAACATATTCGAGAGAACATAAACATTCGAGGTATCACTATAAAAATCTAAAACCTACGCCAAAAAACAAGCAAGAGGCAGTTCATCTTAGCCTCCAAAAAGCCTATTGGCGCTAACGGTTTGTGATGTAGAAAAAAAAAGAGCCAACCTGCCATAAGACTTCTTGACGTGATTTTAATCAGATATTTTTACATGTTTACACTTTTATCACCTTCAAAGTAATCTCTATTCAAAGCAGTCCTGGAACTCTTGCGAAGTTATGCCTTTTAATGACTCCGTCGTTTTCTTCTTAACCTCTTCTACGTCTGCAAAACATTTTCCTTTAAGGACTTTCTTCATTCGGGAGAACAAAAAAAAATCGCAGGGAGCAAGATCGAGTGAATAGGGAGGGTAGATAAGTAGTGTCATGCCATTTTTGGTCAGAAACTGTCTCACACTCAAGGCAGTGTGAGCTGGCACATTGTCGTGATGGAACCACCACTCTCCACTTTGCCACAGGTCAGGGCGTTTTCGTCTCACCGCGTCTCGCAAACGCTTCAGAACTGCCATGTATAAAGTCTGGTTAACAGTTGCTGCGCTGTTGGTTGTTGGGGTACTGAGAGATCCTCTGATCCGAAGTAAACAAGAATCGCATCTCTACCTGAACAACAATTGCAGTATGGGTCCTTCTGTCTGTGTCTACTTCACTAGTTCCCGTTTGATATGAGCATACGATTTAGAATAAATTATATGAATATCTATCAAAATAATCTCCATGAAACTAACCTTATGTTCCTATATTACAGGTGAGAACTGTAGTGGCAGTAATTGATACAATATTAATGTTATTCCCCATCCAGGATGTACTATCAGTAGTAGTAGTCTAGTATAGTATAGTATAGTATAGTAGTCTAGTCTAGTATATTATCCTCCTACATTTTCATTCTTTACTATAAAATTTCCATGGCCATGTTTTCTACAAGGTCATGGTGTTCCCTTCTATCTGTTTTTCCTGCCAGCATGTTGCCGGAGGGAGAGGAGGGTGGGAGAGAGCCTTGTTCTGTTTCTATCCTGTTCTCAAACTCTTAGTGTATTTGTAGTAGTATGTAGTCCAGCAGATACCCCAGTTATAGACCAATAGGTCTTCTGGTGTCTGTTCTTTTCATGCATTCTCTTCTCCTCGTGCAGTGCCTCAGCCAGAACCTCTAGTGAATCAGCAAAGATTACTGCATCGTCGGCAAAAACAAGATCAGTGATCTTGGTATTGCCGACAAATGCCCTACAGTGACTTCAGTCCACAGCTCTGTCCAGTACACACCAGACCATACAAATGTTGAAAAGTGATGGAGCAAGGATGCATCCCTGCCTCACTTCCATATTCACGAGAAAGAAGCTGGACACACCTCTCCCACACTTCACAGCTCCCTAAGTCCCATAGTACAGGCCAGTTAGTAGACCAGGAGAGAGCTGTTAGTATTCCTGGTACCAGAGCCATGGGGACCAACACATAATTTGTAGCCGGGTTACCCCTTTCAGTGCCAGTGGCAGTATTGAAATTGCCCAAGACAATGAGTGTGTCCCAGCAAGGACACTGGTCCAGTACAGAGTCAAGTTTGGCATAGAACTTGTCAGCCTCACACATCTTGGTAGGAGCGTACACTGCAACAAGAAACAAAAAGCCCAAGGTGTGCTTCAGCCTCAATAGCATTATAGGCTCATCAACCGGAGTAACCTCAACAACAGAAGGCTGCAATGTGCTGGAGACGCCTATAGCTACTCCCTTGAGATGGGCACCATTGCTCATGCTGGACCAGTAGAAGGTAATACCTCTGCTACTGATCTCACCACTGCCAGGAAACTTCATCTCGGAGTCCTACTATATCCACCCTCAGCCTACTCAGCTCATCTGATAGATGGGGCAGTCAGTGGTCCTCTGAGAGGCTCAGGATGTTGCTTTGCACCCGTCATACAACCGAGCAAGTCTAACTGACGCCTCAAATGGGCCTGAGTCAGCACAGCACAACTGCGATTAGTGCCTCAGCCCCGACTTCTACTTCCTGTACTGTTAGTGGCGACACTGATAATTTTACAGCGAGGGGTTCCAGCCAGATCAAGGTTGGGCTGATTGCTGGCTATGAATACTGAATATTTTTTATCAAACATTCAGCTAAGCTTCACCACAGATGATTTGGGAGTTTGAGCTTTGAAATTCAGACTGAAATTAGAGGGTTGACTTAACTGAAAGTTGGCTTAGCAGATGAGATATATGGTAAATAGTTCACAGTTTGTTTTTGTTTTCTTCTTGTACCATACACTCAAACCTCAGGTTTTGTATGCCCGAGTTTTCACACGATTCAGTTTTCAATGACTTTTTTCGTCAAAATTTTGTCCCAGTTTTCGTACAGTTGAAAATGATCCCTAACAAACTCATCCACCTGTCCGCATGATTTGGCCACTCATTTCCCGGAATCAAGCGCCAACACAAAGCATCCCATACGTTCATGACTCGGTTTGCCTTTGTTTCTCGTTGAGTGAGCATCACCCCGCGCGTTCATCTGAAACAATTTGTAATAATCCATTGTTTTTTGTGCTTGTTTATTGAGTGCGACTGCTAAATAAGCCACAATGGGGCCAAAGAAAGTTCCGAGTGCCAGCCCTTTGATAAAGAAGGTGAGAAACACAATAGAATTCAAGAAAGAACTCGTAGCAAAGTACGAAAGTGGCGTACGCATGGCCGATCTCACCAGGATGTACGGGAAGTCTGCATCAACGATCAGTTCCATCCCTGCGAAGAAAAAAGAAATTAAGGAAGCTGATGTTGTGAAAGGGATAAATGTGCTAACGAAACAGAGATCGCAAACAATCGAAGATCTTGATAAGTTGTTGTTGGTGTGCATCAACGAACAACAGTTAGCAGGAGATAGTGTTTCGGAGGCGATAATTTGCAAAAAGGCAAAGTTGTTGCATGCGAATCTCGCAAAGTAAATGCCTGGAACAAGTGCTGATGTTAGTGAATTTAAGGCCAGGAGAGGCTGGTTCGACAAATTCAAGAAGCGAACTGGCATACACAATGTGGTAAAGCAACAAGAGTCTTCAATACAGGTAAAAGTGATGTTAAATGTTCATTTGTCCATTTCATTAGTAATTTATATCTATTTCTCATTAATTTCTGTATGTAAAACTATAGTTATTCTCTATAAAATGTATTTTTTGTTAATATTTTTGGGTGTCTGGAACGGATTAATTGGATTTACATTATTTCTTATGGGAAATATTGCTTCAGTTTTTGTACGATTCAGTTTTTGTCAGACTTTTTTGAACAAATTAATCATTCCATTGTATATCTCAGCAGATAAGTAGAGCCCAAATTTCAGTCTAAGTTTCATAGTTTTAGCTCATATTGGTGGTATAAGACGACCCCCAAGCCACCAAACCATCAGTAGTGAAGTTTAGCTGAATGCTTATTTGAAAATTCATGGATTCATGGATTAAGGGGCAAGTAACCTAAATCCAGTCCTGGTAACGGTTAAATTTAGTGCTATCTACCTTTCTTTATGCATTTCCTGTTGAAGGTTTACACTGTTGTGGAGCATACACAGCGCCATCAAATATTACACGTCCACCACAACTGTATTGCTGCTGCTGCTGCTGCTGGTTTGTTTGTTTGTTTGTTTGTTTGTTTGTTTGTTTTTTTTTGTTTTTTTTAATTATTATTATTATTATTATTATTATTATTATTATTATTATTATTATTATTATTATTATTAAATGGTCTATTGATTTTTTTAATTTGAATTGTCTAATCGAAATTTACAACTCATAAATTCAATAAGTCAAATTCTAGGAGGGTGTGGTGTTGTGTTGACTCAGCTGGTGGGCATAGCCGGTAGGTTTTAAGACCCCTATTTTTGTACTGGGTCTATAAGACGACACCTGGTTTTGGGCATGATTTTGGATGACAAGTGTTGTCTTATTCGCCGAGATATAGGGTAAATATTTTGTATATAATATTTTAATATTTATACCCTGGCTTTGCTGGATGTGGCCCCTACTTCTTCCCTTTAAATGCTTATTGAGGGATACTTATCTTTTTTTCATTGTATTGCGAGCTTGCTACTAGGGTATCAGGGTGTTGCAATCGTAAACAAATGCCTGCAGAAATGTACAAACTGTTGTATGCCCAGCTGAGCTATGCTTGCACTGCCAGATGCGAAGCAGCACTGGCCAGGTGGCCACACATACCAGTCGTTTTCATGGTCATAAATTTGACCTGTCACTGTGATGCTTTGCTGCCAGCTGTTGCTAAGTTGCTTATTCAGGGACAGAGTTATCGTACGGCAGCCGGGGAAATTTTTTTCAGTTTGAAATTCTGTTTGTGAACCAAATTGTTCAAAAAAGGAGCCGGAATTTTCAGGAACCTAACACCGACATTAACCCCTTCATTGCCAATGGATACCCATTGTAATTCATGAAAAAGTCTCATAATTTATAGTTACATTGGCATTACACAGGGTTTTCTTTTTTTTTATTTGTATGACTTACATAATTCAACTATTTGACAAATTTGGCAAGTAACCATCCATCAGTGGTGAAACAGATTAAGTCATGGAGCCTGCCTGACACTGACTGTATGTCAGAAATGAAGAGGCGAGGTTCAACTGTGGAACACCATCTCTCCTCCACTAAACATCATCTTTTCTTCCTAACTGAAACACAGTTGTCTGTGACTACTGACAGCAGCCCCTTCTCTGTTCTCTCCTACTTTCTCTATCCTCATTTTCAATCCAAAGCTGGCTGTTGTGTATATGTGTGTAACGACATTACTTGCTCTCATGTCCACAATCTTGAATCTTCAGAATTTTCTACCATCTGGCTAAGACTTCAATGTCACTCTCTAACTAAATACATCTGTGCTGTATATGTATCACCTAATTCTTCTGACTATGTAAAATTCTTTGATTATTTGACTTCTAAAGTGGAGTACATCCTATCTCACTTTCCTTCTGCTGAGACTTCCATTCTTGGGGATTTCAATGTTCACCACCTGCTTTGGCTTTCATCTTCTTTCACTGACCAACCTGGTGAACAAATCTTCAACTTTGCTATCTTCCACGACCTAGAGCAGCTGGTGCAGTTCCCTACCCGTATCCCTGACCGCTTTGGAGACATGCCTATGATTCTTGATCTTTTCCTAACTTCCAACCCTTCAGCTTACTCTGTCAAACTTTCCTCTCCGTTGGGCTCCTCCGATCACAATCTTTTTTCCGTTACCTGTTCTATCGCTCCAATGCTGTCTCAGGACCCGCCTAAGCAGAGGTGCTTCTGGCATTTCAACTCTGCTAAGTGGGCGCACACACTGTAGCTGCGTGTAGCTGCACGTGCTCATCTCCTGTCCTTTGATCCTGTGGTGGAAATTCATCCGCTATGCCGGGACACAGGGCCACTGTGACATCCGGTATTTCCAAAGTTTACCTTCCCCAGGTTTTTCCTAGATACCAATTTATCGACCAACCTGTTTGAGAGAATGAACAGCTGGGTGAGCTGTGCGCCACCTGTATTTGTCCAGGATCGAACTTGGGTCATCGGATTTGTAGTCAGACGTGCTAACCACTGCACCACTAAGTAGACGACCTTAGGCAGTACTATTCTGATATTCCTTGGGATGATTATTGCTTCCATGTCAGAAATCCTTCTCTTTGTGCCGAGTGCATAACAGAGGTGATTGTCTCTGGCATGGAGTCATACATTCCTCATACTTTCTCTAATACAAAAGCTAAAAAGCCCTGTTTTAACTCTGCTTGTTCTTGTGCTGTCAAAGATAGAGAGGCGGCTCACAAACGGTACTGTAGCTGCTAAAACTGCTAAAACTCATGCCCTATATATTTCTGCCCATAATCATGCCAAATCTATTCTCCAACTTACTAAAAACTCTTTCATTAATAGAAAATGTCAAAATCTTTCTAATTCTTGCTTCTCGTGATTTCTGGGATCTAACCAATAATATCTAACAATTTTACTTCTTCATCTTTCCCTCCTTTACTTCTATCAGATGACTCCACAGCCATCTCTTCTTTCTCTAAAGCTGAACTCTTTGCTCAGACCTTTGCTACCAACTCTACTTTGGATGATACTGGGCATATTCCTCCACCCTCTGACTACTTCATCCCTAAAATTAAAATTCTTCATTATGACATTTTGCAGGCCCTCTCTGGCCTTGATACTGGGAAAGCTTACGATCCAGATGGAGTCCCTCCTGTTGTTCTCAAAAACTGTGCTTCTGAACTCGCTCACTGCCTGGTCAAACTCTTTTGTCTGTGTCTCTTTACTTCTATCTATCCTTCTTGCTGGAAGTTTGCTCACATTCACCCTGTCCCTAAAAAGAGCGACTGTTCCACTCCTTCTAACTGCTGCCCTATAGCTTTGATTTCCTGCCTTTCTAAAGACTTTGAGTCTGTCCTTAATAAGAAGATAATGAGGCTTTCATCAGCTCACAACCTTCTCTCTGATTGCCAGTATGGTTTCTGGAAAGGCCGGTTTACTGGTGATCTTGCTTTTCTAACTGAATCTTGGTCATCCTCTTTTAGGGAATTCGGTGAAACCATTACTGTCGACCTTGACATATCAAAAGCCTTCGATAGAGTCTGGCATAAATCTTTAATTTCTATACTACCCTCCTACGGATTTTATCCTTCTCTCTGTACCTTCATCTCCAGTTTCTTTTCCGACCGTTCTCTTGCTGCTGTAGTGGACGGTCACTGTTCTTCTCCTAAAACTATTAACAGTGGTGTTCCTCAGGGTTCTGTCCTATCACCCACTCTCTTTCTATTATTCATCAATGATCTCCTAAATCTGACTCAATGCCCTATCTACTCCTATGCTGATGACACCAGCTTGCATTTTTCAACGTCATACAACAGACGCCCAACCCAACAAGAATTAAATGATTCAAGGCGAGATGCTATAGGACGCCAAACTTCTGATCTTTCACTACTTTCTGATTGGGGCAGAACAAGCCTGGTTTTGTTCAATGCCTCAAAAACTCAATTTCTACAACTATCTACTCGACATAACCTTCCAGATAACTATCCCCTCTTCTTCAATGTCACTCAACTGCCCCTCTTCTTCAATGACACTCAACTTCCCCTCTCCTCCACCTTAAACACATTTGATCTATCCTTTACTAAAAATCTAAACTGGCAATTTTATATCTCTACTCTTGCTAAATCACCTTATAAGAAGTTAGGTGTCCTATCGTGTCTGCGTCCATTTTTCTCTCCCTCCCAGCTGTTTGCTCTTTACAGGGGCCTTGTATGGAGTATGATTCAACTCACACATCTTTTTGTCTCATCAACTCTCCTCCTCTAACTGACTGCCTTGATTTTTTTAAAGTCACTGACGCAATGTTGCATCTTTATCTCTTTTCTACTGCAATTTTCATGCTGACTGCTCTTGTGAACTTGCTAACTGCATGCCTCTACCCATCCCGCAGCCTTGCTGCACAAAACTTTCTACTTCTTCTCATCCCTATTCTGTCCATCTTCTTAATGCAAGAGTTAACCAGTATCTTCACTCTTTCATCCCTTACACTGGTAAACTCTGGAACTCTCTTCCTCTGTCTGTTTTTCCACCTGCCTATGACGTGAATTCTTTCACGTCACATCACGTCACGACACCTCTCATACTAAATTGGACCTCCACCCCCTGCCTCTATTTCTCCTACTGTCCTCTTTACAGGGTCTGGCGACAAGTGGGATTTTTCTTTTAACCTGTTTCTGTTTGCCCTTTCAATGTATCAAATAAAAATTTTCAAAACTAAAAAAAAAAAAAGCTGAGGGAATAGTGATTTAGAATGGACAGACATATGTGTCTAAGATTATTATGACACAAACAGAAAAGGATTGAGATTTTAAGTTTACTGACACAAAGAAATCTTAGAACATGGACACAAGAACAATAGTTTTTCAATACTCTTTTTCTCACCTGGAACCAGATGGTGTTGATGATCCGAGAAAGGACAAAGATAGGCATCACCCAGAACATGTTGAAGAGTGCACTAAGCACAGGCTGTACATGCATCCAAACTCTGCTGTCTCCTTCTCCACTGGATAAGAAATGCCCCATTATCATACTGAGGCTTGGCAGCAACACATATTCAAAGAAGAGCAAACTCAGGCCAAAAACCATCCCATTGAGGATGCTGCATTGCATGATGCGATACAGCACATTGTTTTCATCCTCCCTGCAACAAAAAATCAATATAACATCAAGCCCACCAAGAAGTTCAGAAAATCAACAGTGCTCAGTTATACATCTTTTAATTAGTTACTACGTTAAGACTATTGACTAATAATGAAATGTCTTAATGCAATAACGATGTATGTTTTAAATACTTATAATTTATAAATTGTTTTAAAATGCTATAAAACCATTAGTAAACTAAAGTGCAACAAAATAGTATTTGGTGAAGGTTCAAAGATTTAGTAGGATCAATATATGGAAATTAAGCATTTTTATGTCAGCACTTAATCTTTTACCAGATTCACTACTGTGTATCATGTCATCCCATAGCTATCTTAACTTATGTAAGTATTCTGGGGAACATTCACAATCATGGTCATTTTCACTCTGAAAAACAATATACAGTGCTCCCTCCAATTTTGTGGGTTACAATTTTGCAATACACCAATTTTGCGACCGAGACCAGTCTCCATCTCCGCAAACCCAGGTACAGTAAAATGGTAATTTAATTTGATTTTCTTATGGATAATGACAATGTTCATGTTTTTCTGTATTTTTCTTTATTGTACGATGTATAATTAATTACATGTATTTGTGTACAAACAAGGGCAAAAATATGACTTAAATCACCATAAGGTTAATGAATCCAATTTTGCGAATTCGCATTTTGTGGCCTGCAATGTCAACCAATTTCACGCAAAATTGGAGGGAGCGCTGTACAGTTGTGACCCTTTCTAACAAACCATATCCTTATGAATTTCCCCATTATGAAATGTGTTAATTAATCTAATTAAAATCTATAAGGAATAGAAATGGTATAATGAACACTGAGAACAACTCTAAGCTTCCTGAGTGGTTAGCTAAAAAAAACAACTACATGCCTCTTGAAAGTGCAGATTTCAGATAGCTTTAGAAAATTTTCTAAGATGTGTACACGACTGAATATGTTCTACGTTAGAACTGCCTCATACAGAGTTCAAAACCTTCATCATATGATTTCAGTTATTTTTTTGTCACCAATCAAGGGATATGATGATGGTTGTATTGCTACCTACTTAGAGGACCAAAATAACACTTTCTCATGCTATTCAGTAAAGGAGACATATGTGAAACAAGAGGAGGCTTTAATAAAGAAAATATGAAGTCAGGGAAACAACAAAAAGTGTTATTCAACCATGAGACGGATAAAAAATAATGAGAATAGGGCAAGATAATTTCACGGATGATACACTAAATCACCATTCGTTGGTAACACAATGTTTTGATCGAAAAGGACTAAACCTTGAACATCATTCCCAGCATTTGCTGTTCACTTAATTATCTTCTGAACCTCCTTCCAGAATATCTTATCCTCATGGAAGTTTTCAATTGTCTTCCTACCCCCTCTTTCATCTCCACTCATTTTTGCACAGCTTGATTTGCCTTTTCTTTATATCACTCATATGATACCTCATTCTTTCTCTGTAGTCACACTTCATAGACATGCCTCTTTTCTGCTACAGTCGCCATTACACCTTCACACCGCACCATGTCAGTAAACAAAGAAAGCTTCCATGGACACTCTTCAAAACAGGCATGTTATAGTTATATACAGTCTGGGTTGTGTAGAATTTTGTGGTCCTGTCTAGAGGGTAAGAAAAAGTGATTTAGGGAAGGCCATAACCATGGAAAATCCATTGTGTGAAGTGATAACTGAAGGAAACAAGATTCAACTGTAGGAAAGACTGTTGCGATCACACAGATTCAGAGGTTTTACCCAAGAAGATGTGTACAAAGCCAAATCCATGATGACATTACAGAGAAGGATACAGAATACAGAACAAGGATTGAAATGAGGGGAATAAGATTAGAAGTGAAAAGATGTAAAAAATAAGTTGCAGAGTTATTGGAGATGATGAACACCACTGAGGCAAATTTCACTGAATGGCGTATGGAATAGAAATAGAAATAGAAAACCTCAAGAAGGTAATTGATGAGAGGGTAAAGGAGATTAGAATATTGAAGAGTGAAAACAGGGGAGTAAGGGAAGAGGTGAGTGGATGTAAGAAATCATTTGAAAAGTTATTGGAGAGGATGAAAATCAATGAGACAAATTTCAATGAATTGTTTGGAAAAAAGTTATTTGAAAAATGAAAGAGACAACCTCAAGAAAGTAAATGATGAGAGGATAAAGGAGATTAAAAAATTGTTGAGTGCAAATGTAGCTTTAAAGAATACACATGAATTTTCAAAACAAGAGATTAGAGATGAATTTAAAGATTTTGTTAACAATGAAGTGAAAACCTGGAAAGCAGAAAAAGAGAGAGATAAAATTAGCTTCAAGGAAATATTTGAATAAGAAATGGAATGCAAAGTGAGAATGGAAAAAGAGGTAATTGAAGTAATAAAAACAAAAGAAAACGTAGTCAGCAGAGAAGAAAAAGAATGTAATAATATTTGGACTAAAAGAAAAGGTTATACCTATGAAAATAAAGAGATAAAGAAGAAACAAAAAGCACAAAGGAAATATTATAAATACTAAATGATGAGAATGAAGAAACTACAGTGCTCCCTCCGAATTTTGCGTGAAATTGGTCGACATTGCAGGCCGCAAAATTGGAATCATTAACCTTATGGTGATTTTAGTCATATTTTTGCCCTTATTTGTACACAAATACATGTAATTATACATCCTACAATAAAGAAATATACAGAAAATCATAAACATTATCATTAGCCATAAGAAAATTTATTTAATGACCATTTTACTGTACCTGGGCTTGCAGGGATGGAGATTGGTCTCGGTCGCAAAATTGGAATATCGCAAAATTGAAACCCACAAAATTGGAGGGAGCACTGTATATTTGAGGAGAAAGTAGAGGAAGTAAGGAGGTTAGGTACATTCATTGAAGGAGGTGTTAGACCAGTCAAGCTGAGACTAAACACTAGACTGCAATAGAGGAGATCTTAGCGAGGACTTAAAAGCTCAAAGATATTGAAGATAATAAAGATGTGTTTATTAAGGAGTATGAATGAAGAAGAAACAAAAAATCTAAGAATTGAAGGAAGAGGTAAAGCAAAAGAATGATATAAGAATGACAGAAAAATTTTTTTTTTTTTTTTTTTTTTTTTTTTTGAGTGACCATGTCGTCCAAGATATTGAGATTAAAGGAAATATTGAAGGCAAACAGGAGGAATTATATATAACGAAATGAAGGAATTATACAAAAGCAAACTACTATACTGCAATGAAGAAGTTTTCAATGATATTGACAAGAAAATAATGGAGCTAAAGAAAGTGCAAGAGAAATATAATTTCTTCCGGATATATGAGCAAAGTCAAAGAATACATTCCCTTTTATACAGTAAAAGAAAAAGAAAAAAAACTGGTATAATGGAAAGTATGAGAACAAAAAGAAAAGAGATGAAGCATGGAAGATAATGAAAAGAAAATCGATTCAGAAAAAAATATCTATATAAGCTAGAAAGGAATTAATATGTAAGAAGAGAAGAGATATGAAAAAGATATAGTTGACAAATGCAAGGATGAATCAAAGCTGTTTTATAGATTCATTAATGGAACTATATAACATAAAGAAAATATAACTAAATTGAAGGAAAATGAGGAAATATATGAGGACCAAAAAGAGATGAATGAATTACTGTACCATATAAGAATTTTTATGAAGTCCACAAGAACAAAAGAAAAAATATGAAATATGGGAAATCAGGATCAATAGAGAAGAGATAAAGGAAGTAAAGGAGGAATTGGATGAAAGAAAAGCAATAGGACCAGATGGGGTATCAGGATACATCTTGAAGAAGTGTAGACAAGAAATGGCTGAACCAATTCATGATATAATTGAGTGTTCTATTAAAACAGGAAAAGTCCCTAAAGAATGGGAAAGAGCTGATATAATGCCTATTTACAAGAATGGAAACAAAGAAGAACCACTTAATTATAGACAGCATACTATGCAAGATATGTGAGGTCATCAAGAAACAATGGACTGATTACTTAGAAAGAGAAGGAATAATATCAGATAGATAATTTGGATTCAGAACAGGAAGATCATGTGTCACAAACTTATTAAGTTTTTATTCAAGAGTAATAGATATAACACAAGAAAGAGATGCATGGGCGGATTGCATATACTTAGACTTAAAAAAGACATTCGATAAGGTTCCACACAGGAGATTACTATGGAAGCTGGAACACATTGAAGGATTGAAAGGAACAATAAAGAACTGGATGGAAGACTACCTGAAAGGAAAGGAAATGAGAACAGTAGTAAAGGATGAAAAATTTTAACGGAGGGGGGAAAAAAAATGGACTACCATAGAGATCAGTTTTGGCACCAATATGTAACGTTTTTATTATATGTAAATTACAAGACAGAAGGAGTAAGCAGTGCCTGTTTGCAGATGATGCAAAATTACTAAGGTAGAGGGAAGGACTGCTAGGAGCTACAGAGTAACATAAACAAGATATATGAATGGAGCAAAAATGGGAAATAAAATTTAATGCAAATAATTGCCATGTATTGAAAATGGGAAATAGTGCAATGAGGCCCTCATAGATGTATAAGTTAGAACAAAATATTGTCAATAGAAAATTGGGAGTGGTAATACTCCATATCACCCGGAAGGGAATGGTCAATGTGAGAGAAACAATAGAACCATATGGAATTCTGTGCTATTACTCTAAGAATCCGTAAATTTCATGAGAATCAATTGTAGCTTGTACTTGATAATGGCCACTCTATTAGATCATTTCTCTCCACTGCCACTAATCAGACTCTACATGAAAGATTATTCTTTTTCCATAGAAAGTCCTCTAATGGTTATTCACTCTCATCTTGGCTATCCTGCCCAGGACCAATCCTTCTGTGCAAATTTGTCCTTAACTCTAAGTCTGAACCTTTAGTAGAACCTGTTGATCTTGTGAATGCCAGTCCTAATTACACAAAGGTTTGTAATCCTGATGGGAGGGAATCCACTGTATCCATCAAGGACCTCGCACTTCTTGGGGAGGCGGTGGTGCAGTGGTCAGCGTTCGGGCATGGGAGCCTAGGGTCTCAGGTTCGAATCCCCGATATCCGCTGACCACTTTTCAATATTTGATATCACCGCCAAGTGGCCAAAGACTACCCAAATTGCTGCCTTACTGTCCTCAGACGGGACTTACAACGTTAATATGCATCTGAGGCTTTAGCAGTTATAAGCCTCACACGTTCTCAACATATTCAAGAGAGAACTTAATCATTCGAGGCGTCACTATAAAAATTATAAAAAACCTACACCAAATAACAGGCGAGGCAAGTCCATCTGTGCCTCCATATGCCTACTGGTGCCAATGGTTAATGATATAGACAAAAAAAAAAAAAAAAACCTTCCCATAAGGACCCTCACAAGACCTTTCCCTGGCCCAATGGGAGCCTGACCCTGCACATGACACTAAAGACTCAGTCAGAACTCCGAAAATCCCTGAGATAGATGGTGACCCTTCCCCTTCCAGCCCTGAAACAGCTGCTCAGCCAAGTGTCGAGTAGGGTGACCACCTCTGGCTTAGAAAATTAAAGGACGCATATGTTTGGCAATAGTGTAAATTTCCTGTGTAACAAATTACACTTTGGAGAATATAAATATGGTGCTGATATCCATATATAAACATCATCACAATAATATCTAATTATAACTGGAAGGAAATAGCTGTCAGGAGCAGAAATCTAAATAGACCCATGAAAAATCACTAAATTGATGTCACTGGAGGAGAGAGGCAGTAAGGAGGTGGGGATGCATGGAGGGCAGAGAGAAGGGAATTAAATCACATAGGATGCGCACTTTACACTTGGATGCCGGCTTGATTCCCTCGGCATTAGTTAACCATTCAGGCAGCCAAAATACAGCACAACTGACGTTCCATATTGGTTCAAAACGGAAAGCAGCATCCAACTCTCCAATATGAACAATTCCATATTTTAAGGTAAAGGTGGTCACCCTAGTGGCGGAGGATTGGATAAAACAAAGGTGGAGCTTCACAGAGAACAGAAGCTGCCTCACTGATCGACTAGGCTTAGAAAACATGTAATAGGTTAACTTGTACAAAACGAGACCCTACTAGGAGGACTATTATATGTATTATATAATATTACATGATGATTATGTGTAATGTGTGTATGACTGTTTGAGGCTATTTCATGTTAAGGGGTTGTAACGTAATTCAAGGTGTTTAAGGTGTGAACAAATTCTTGGTTTGAAGCTTTGAACCAACCTAATGAAAGGGTCAGTCAGCTGTATGGTGGTCAGAACGAATAAAGAAGCAAGCATTGGAGGTTGTCTCTCTCTGCCCAGCCACTACAATATGTATAACATTACTTACTTAAATTTCATAGAACATGCGGAGAATCTAGGGATTCAGTAGCTTCATAGTTATAAATCTTTCAGGTTTCATTGTATCATTGTTTCACTGTTTTGTTGTTTCTTTGTTTTGTTCAGTATGTGTAGTTTGAGCTCACACACCCTTGTAAATCAGTTGATTACTGGAAACTTCATTGTTCGTACCACTGCAATTTCTTGCTGAAGCCCTAGACTTTTATATGCTCACAACACAGACCTTCTTCATAAAACTGTTTAACTTTGTTTAATTGGTAAACAGAAGCATTATATGGATAATATTGATGAGATATTGAGAAGATAGGTTATTATCCCGTTTGACAAATGCCTGTTTCTCCATTTTGTGCTCATTTTTTATCATTCTTATCTTACATACATGTACAATAAACCTTAAAATCATTCAAGTTTGAAATTTCTAGATTCCAGTACCCCAACATAATGGAGTCTCAGAAACGACAGACAGTTATACTTTCATTCAAAAAAGGTGGCGTTGGTAATAACATTGATAGCACAGAAGATGACCTTTTATATGAAGGTAATGACTATTCTGATTCTGATGACTTTGAGGAATAGATGGATGATAGTTACCATAGTTTTGTAGGATTTCAACATGATTAAACAAAGCTACAGTTTTGATAAATTTTATGATGAATATAATTACTTTTTTTTCACACTTCCTTTGTTTTAAAAATTTACTAAATATTTCAACTAGAATTACAACGTAGAATGATAATAAAACATTGGGATTTAATAAGAATCTCAATATATATGAAACTTTA